>JAWPHD010011659.1:0-81942 GCA_037043455.1 Cyrtodaria siliqua
GGTCAAGGCCAATGGTGGGGTGGGGCTTAGTATCATGTGCATATACTGAAAGCATATAGGGTATTAAGAAGCAGATATGTGCAGCAGTCCTTTGGATCTTGTCATCTGAGCTGATTAGCCTCACCTATTAGAGCTTGTTTGGCTGATAGTGAAAACAACAGCCTATCGGAAAACAGCCAGACATAAGTCCGACTGATTTAAGGTCTGGTTTTCACTTGCTTCTATCAGCCACACGAGCACCACAAGTTTTCTTGCTACCCTATCAGAATGTCTTTGATCCACATAAGCCACGATCCACATCAGCCACTTATCCCTTCATGCATTTCAAATATCTAATCCTAGCAATAAGCAATGCTTAAAAACAGCAGACATCGTAATATTAGCAATTTGCAGCTTTCAAACTGTCAAGTTATAGCGCAAAGAATTTACAAATTATCCCCACCAACACCCAACCCCATACAACTCTAATAAGAAAATCATGTGCATTTCAAATATCTACTCCTAGCAATAAGAAATGCTCAAAAACAGCAGCCATCCTAATATTAGCAATTTACAGCTTTCAAGCTGTTGAGCTATGGCGCAAGATCCTCAAAATAAGAATTTACAAATTATCCCCACCCACACCCAACCCCGTACAACTCTTAATAAGAAAATCACATCATCGTCACCACCACCACCACCATCAGCAGCAGAACTACTATGACTATATACCATTAACACAATCGTCATCAGCCAGCTACCATCCACCATCATCATCACTTCCATCCATGGAACCATCATCACCAGCATCAATGCCATAATCGTCATAAGTAGCGCCACCATCAGCAAACATTATATAAAAGAAAATATAAAAGAAACACATGAATATGCCCATCACTAATGTCCAATATATGTGTTGTTATTTATTTAATTAGTCATGCTCTATTTACTTATTTATTTATTTACTAATTTACTTATTTACTCATGTACTCATTTCTTTATTTAATTTATTTATTTACTTATTTAATTATTTATATTTGGTTATTTATTTGTTTACTTATTTATTATTTATTTATTTATTTATTTATTGGCCAGAAGGGCTTACGATTACTTTGTACCTTTGGTCAAGGTCAATGGTGGGGCTTAGTATGATGTGTAGGTGTTACCAGAGGTAATGTTTACAACATCAGAGCGATGTACTGATACTAAAAAAAATATCCCCAAAAAAATGGACCAATTAATTCTATTTAATTTACAACTATGTCAAGGTCAGTCTGGGGCTTGGTCAGACTGATAGAGTTAACCCACAGTGAAAGAGTAATATCTTTGACACTTTGGGAAAATTAAGGTTGCTAACTTTATAACCGATATGAGTTTTACTTAAAGGTCATGGCGGTCAGAGGGTGTGGAGGGTGGGGGCCTTGGTCTTATAAAGTTATACCTCTCTTATGGAGTGGTTTGAAAAATAATCCTAAATAATGTGGTGATGAGATTATGCATAGCTTACCAAGCCAAAAAATACAAAACATAGTCAACATCATTTTGCTATTACAAGGCATGCCTACGACTTCTGAGCATCACTCGCAATCATATATTGAAAGCATATAGGGTATTAAGCAGCAGGCATGTGCAGCAGTCCTTTGGATCTTGTCATCTGACCAGATTAGCCTCACCTATTAGAGCTTGTCTGGTTGATAGTGAAAACAACCAACAGAAAACAGCCAGACAAAAGTGCAACTGATTCCAGGTCTGGTTTCCACTGGCTTCTATCAGCCAAACCAGCACCACAAGTTTTCTTGCTACCCTATCAGAATGTCTTTGATCCACATTAGCCACTTATCCCCTACACGCATTTCAAATATCTACTCCTAGCAATAAGCAATGCTCAAAAACAGCAGACATCCTAATACTAGCAATTTGCAGCTTTCAAACTGTCGAGTTATGGCGCAAAGATCCTCAAAATAAGAATTTAGAAAGTATCCCCACCCCCTCCCCACCCCGTACACCTCTAATAAGACAGTCTTACAGGAGGACGGGATACCCTGCCAATCCTAGTTACTACGAGAAGGGGGCGAGTGGGAGGGCAATCCTGTGAAAGAACAGCCGAAACGCGAGGGGTTACAACTGGAACCCGAGTGGGATTCAGTCGTACTGGAGGCCGGGACAACCTACCAAACCTAGTTCGAACCCCTGATACTGGTGCTCGATTCTTCTGAGACAGAAGAGTCGCCAAAACAAGGGGTACAACAGGAATCTCAGTGAGATTCTGTTGTTCAGGACAGGGCACTGCACCAGCCAGGGTAGCTGCTGAGCTCACAGTGATAATCGCAGTGATATCCTCTGTGATCAGGAATGGGACACTAACATCAGCAGCTACATCCTCAGAAATATCGCAAAGGATATCCTGGGATGGAATGTCAATGACCTCAGGAACCAAAGGTACAGAAGCACAAGAAACAGACCTGTCAGAAGAGCAACTCGACGGATTCCGACTGGGCACCAACAGACCACGTACCTGGAAAGACAAAAAAAAAAGCACTGTAGCTATGATGACTAATATCCAAAAAAATCTGCAGATTCACGTCTCGCCTTTATGGGCTAGTATATACAAGAGGTTAATATCTAAATGAAAGGGATACATGGCAATTTTGATTTTTTTAAAACTCTTAGTTTTTCTACAAATCTTATGATGCAAACTTTAGATGTTGTTTGCGGGAGAGCTACTTTAATATTAATTATAAGAACAGCAATTTTTTTTTTTTTTTTTTTTTTAAAAATTGCATATTATAATACGAACTGTTGATTATAATGCACCAAGAATATGTGTAAACCTGATAAAAGCAAAATTAAAACTCACAATTATATGCAAGAACATTTATTAAAAAAAATCCTTCACCCAAATTAAAGGTAATTCAAGGTCATATATGAAACCCATGTCTAAAAAATGATGCACTATCCAAGACAAATAAAATTATGTTAAAAAAAAGAAAATTTGTCTTTCAAAGATTAAACTAAGTTTGAAACATCTAATGCTTGAGAAAGTTAATGAGAAAGTGACGTAAACGGAAAAATTAGTAGTTTATCTACCCTATATCATGTTGCGATTCATTAAGCAAGATATAAGCAACATTTGAAAGGTCTAGTATATGTCATTAATGAGAAACTGCATGACCCGAATACAAAAGTTAATTGAAAGTAAACATTAAGTTATATGCCCTTTGCTTAGGGGAGGCACTTGCATATTATGGGAAATACACAGTGTCCCTTGTCTTTTTTCTTTGAAAGGCATTATGGTAATCCAAAGAAAATAAAAATATGACAATGGTTTGACAACACGCAACAATTAACTTGCTAGGATTAAATCCTAGCAAGTTAATTGTTTAGCAAGTTAATTGTTGCGTGTTGATCATTAGTATAATAGCTCAATCGTTCATAGTCAGCCATTCATTTGGATTCAATACTTCACTCTTGCTATTAGTTTAAACATATTTATTTTACATCAATTGCGAAACAAGTTCTTGCAACTTAGCTTAATCACTCTCGATGGCTTCCTGGGTAGAACCAGTACTAAGCAATGTGGATTAATTATCTTGCTCAAGGATAAATAACGTGGCCGCGGCGAGGATCGAACCCACGACCTCTCGATCTGAAGTTCGGTGCTCTTAGCCACCACTGGACCACGCACTCCACTTCACTCTTGCTATATAAACAACATGGCTGTTAGCCATACCTGTTGATGTATGATTTGCGCTACATGTTTGTTTTTACAGTTGAAGCTTATATATCAACGCCTTTATGTAAACAAACTTTAGATAGAACAATCAGCTAATTGACATTGCAAAACTTTGATGATATTGATTTTTATTGTGACATGCCTTTTGGCGGAAATCTAGGGCCCCACCATTTTAATATGATGTAACCAATAAGGATTCAATCCAGGTACATTCAAGATGTTGTGAATCTAGTTATATATATGCCTCTTTGTTCTAAAAAAAATAATAATATATAAATAAAGTTGTTTATGCAAACAAACAAAATCCAATCATGCAGTACATGCTTGCTTGCCTAAAGTAAGTGTGTTTTTTTTTAAATATTGCAGAATGAGTTATGCGGAAGGACATAATAAGAAGCACCGCCCATCGGTGCAGACGCTTTGTCTATTTAGGGTAAAGTGATCAAAAGTCGGACACCCTTTGTAAGGAATGACACAGAAATAAGACATCACACGATATTTCTTTCTGCCATATTTTCTTGTTTCAGTTTAAATCAATATGTTTACATGTGTTTTGCATGTAGAAACAGCATGTTATAAGGCAACACAGAATGGGCTTGATGATCCCAAATGACTGAGTGAGTAAATAATAACACTACTGATTTGTAGTTAGGGCGACTTTTTACAGCCGCCACACATCACCAAACAAATGCTAGTGTGAATGCCAATAAATACTGAAAAGGCGAGTCGAGATAAAAATAACTGTCAAAAGCTGTTCAGTGGTTCTAATGAAGATTTGTTAGATTTCAACCTTTTATGGTATCGTCCATCTTGGACGTCACTTAAACCTTTTCTTTTTTTTTAAATGATTGACCATACAAAGTTGTCAAAATTGACCATATGAAGTTTGATCAAAATTCATTGCCGACAGATAGACGGGCAGACAGACAGAAGAAAAGTGAACACAATATAATGCAAATCGTAAATTAACTGTAAACAAAGTGCAAAAAGTAGGTCAAGGTAATTCATACTGACCTACTTTTCATGTTGATCATTTTTAGCTCTACTGATCAGAGATCAGCAGAGCTTATGCCGTGGTGCGGCGTCCGTCTGTGTGTCCGTCCGTCTGTCTGTTCGTAAACTTTTATTTGTAGCGACAACTCCTCTGAATATTACTGGATGGATATTCATGAAACTTTACAGAAATGTTGCCCATAAAGTCTAGTTGATCCTAGCAAAAATTCATGTTGATGTGAAATCCAAGATGGCCGCCAAAGCTAAAAATAGAGTTTTAAAATACAAGTTTGTAGCGACTACTTCTTGAAAACTATAAGTGATATTGATATGGGACTTTTTCTAAAATGATCAGCATGACATGATGTTGATCCTTGTCAAAAATCGTTTTGATTCAACGTTAAACATGGCTGCCAGCGGCCATCTTTGTTTACATAGAGTTATATAGTAAAAACTTGTAGCGACTACTCCTCTGAAACTACTTGACGGATGTTCATGAAACTTCACAGGAATGTTGCTCTTGATGTCTAGTTGATCCTAGAAAAATTTCAGGTCGGCCGGAAATTCAAGATGGCCACCACAGCTAAAAATAGATTTAAAATAAATAAGTTTGTAGCGACTACTTCTTCAAAACTATAAGAGATATTGATATGGGACTTTTTCTAAAATGATCAGTATTTCATGATGTTGTTCCTTGTCGAAAATCGTTTTGATTTGACGTTAAACATGGCTACCAGCGGCCATCTTTGTTTACATAGAGTTATATAATGAAAACTTGTAGCGACTACTCCTCTGAAACTACTTCGACGGATTTTCATGAAACTTCACAGGAATGTTGCTCTTAATGTCTAATTGATCCTAGCAAAATTTCAGGTCGGCCGGAAATTCAAGATGGCCACCACGGTTAAAAATAGATTTTCAAAAAACAAGTCTGTAGCGACTACTTCCTGAAATCAAAATCAATCAGTAGAGCTTCAAGGTCATTGACCTCTTGTTAAACTTGTGCTATTTATATACCAGTAGTATAATTAACATATTGGGGTTTGTAACAAAAAAAATATCTGGCTTTGTGAACATCTGAACCTAGGGTTCACTGGGTACAGTTTTCATTCACTTCAAAACTTGGTCCGTCAGCTATGACAATTTTTAACTGTTTATAAGTTATCATGGCTGCACACTTGATATGCACATTATGTTTAGGGCCTTCCCCAGCCATTTATGGCATAGCGGCACCGCGATCGCTTAACTTTTGAAACCGACATGCCGCGATCCCTTAATCTTACCGCGACCCTTTAAACCCATGCCGCGATCCCTTAAAAGTGGGTCAAAACATGCATTATAACACGTGGACTAGGAAAGATTGGGTGTTGTAATTAGTTTGCTAGGGGGATATATACAACAGCTTACATGCAAACCTTGATCTGCCTTTATTGCCTAGAAATTATAGAAGACAAAATTACTTAGGCAACCTTTTACAACATATACTCAACAAAAAAAGAAACTTCCGCAACTTTATCCATACATGTAGACACAATGAAAACATATTTTGTTTGGTCTTATATGTTAATACCGTAGTCAAAAGGCCAGCACCGTCTTGAAAACAATTTTCCTTGAATCAAACTTGTACGAACAGTTATTCCCCTTGTTTTGGTTTAAACAGCATTTCCGGGTCTTGTGGTTTAAACATTGATTTAACACAGTTTTGTTCTATTGAAATAAACATACGATAACCCCAGCACCAAAAAGACAGAGAAAGTAAGCTGATCTCTTCACTCACTTTTGCGCCATACAGCTTTCAAGAATAAATATTTCAGATTACCTCCCTTTATAATACAAATATAGTGATTTTGCAATTTGAATAAAACGTGTTTTAGCAGCAACACACTAACTCTGGTTTTTGATGATTAAATAATATTGATCAGAGTGATACGTATAAAATGATGAAATTGTATCGAGATTAGTGTACAAAGTGTAACAAAGTCAACCCTATGCAAATAACAGCTTAAAATGCAGAAATTTCTTTTTTTGTTCAGTATACTATAAAAAGGAAATCATTTCCCAAATTTAGTTGGGCTAGGACAAGAAATGTAAGAGATACAGGCCTGCAAACAGCTTACATGCAAAATTTGATGTGAAATGAGACATATTTTAAGGGCTATCAGAATTTGGGTTCCACAGAAGCCCGGGGGTTACAGGAACCAAAATTACTTATGCAACCCTTAAGCTCATGCCATGCTATAAGGAAGCCTATGGCCAAATTTCATTGTGCTAGGATAAGAAACAGGGATGAAGCTTAACATTGTTGGGACTGGGAGCCAGCTTTGCCCCTTGCTTGCAAATGTTAGGGGCCCAGCTTCAGACTCTGTAGCCCAGAGTGTCGCATGTCACTTTATTCAGGGAGTAACTATACTTATGTATACATATACTTACTAAATGCTTTATTATACCAATTATAAATTAATCTTCGAAAGAAACTTTGTAAAAACTTTAGAACTGATACAGATTTTTTTAATCAATAGTATTATTTATTTTAAAACAAAGAAAAAATAAACAAAATAAATCTTTCAAATTCCCAATACGAATTTAGTGTCTACTCGCAAGAGTCAAACTTAGTATTCAGTGTTGTAAATTGAGCAAAATTAAACTCCATGATCCTTCCTTCCTTTAAAGAAAAACACGAAGAGCCAGGCAGAAAAATAAGGATAGTCCAAGGTATGTATTAAAATATAAATAGTATTTTTAAATGAGTTTTGTAATAAAATAAACATCACTAGAATTGTAAATTATTGTAATAAAAGATTGAAAAAAGATATTAAGAAAGAATATCCAAAAACTGGAAATGCAACCTAATGATTGACCTTTCAAATTATAACAGAATGAGTGGCCCCATTTCCAAAAATGCAGAAATATCTCTGCCGAGTCACAGACCTAATAACAAGATTTTTAATATGTCTGTGGCTCAGCGAACGTAGAGCGAATGTTGGTCTATATATCTCGGTGTTTTCACCCCCACCCCACACCCCATCCCAAGTACTGAATACTATTTAACATGAATTTCTTCATAAAAATTAACCAATTTGCTATTTATTCATCTACTTGTATGAAGATGTGATATAAAAGGACATTTAAAACTGTATTAAAGGTTGTATCTCACCGTTTTGCTGTTTTGGGGTCAATCATGAAATCTATAAATACGATGTCCTACGATATTTGTGGATTTCAACAGTTTTTTTTACATAGAATAAAGATAGAATTAAGATAGTTTGAAGGCATGTACCTATTTTTTATGCTGATGAATACTAAATAATGAAATTTGCGGGTACTGGTACCCGGGCCGTGGGTACTGAATACTCTAACAGTTTGTTTGAGTGCAAACTTATATTTATTGTGTGGTATATTTTCATTGGCAGCACAGGGCTCCAGAAATTGGATAGCCTGACGCCCGGGGCTAGTCAAAATTGAAGTCGGGCTTGTAACAAATTCCATGCAGGTAGCCCCACTGCCTAAATTACACTATCTGTATATAACAAACACACCCCAGTCAGGCACCTGTAATAAAACATTCCCCACATGTTTCATAATCTGTTTATTGCACTCGCTTAGGTAATTCAATTAGTATTTGCCGGGGGCAATCAGCGATTTTCAACATCAAATCAAAACCACCCCCCCAAGAACCTTTTAACTGACAGTCGGCATTATCCAATCAATTGATTGATGTGTTGTATTTCAACTCGGGTCGAGGGTTGGCGTGCGGCAGATTTGTAACCGGAGGCCCCGGGTTCAATCCTCCGTGGTGCCACTGAGTTCCGTCGATGTGTTCTTGGGCAAGACACTTTCCCTTAGCCTCGTCCGTCAGATGGGGACGTAAAGCTGGCGGTTCCGTGCATCGGTCTATCCTCCGAGCACATTAAAGAACCATAGGAATCTATTCGATAATAAGAGTAGGGCAGGTTCCCGGATTCCTATGTATCCTTCCCCCTCTCTCTGGGGCGGCTCTAAATAACCTATACTGTGTTGATGAGCCGTTAAACAACATTCAATTCAATTCAACTCAGGTTGATTAGGATCACACAATCACGCTGATTTGTCGGCGACCTTTGATGAATCAAGAGACCGTGGACTTTTGATAATGGAAGCATGCTTTATATGAAACTGAAAAGCGAAGTATATCAATACTTAGATAACAGACTCAGGGGAAAGAACTCCCGCGAAGTGAAATTGATTATGATACACATTTGTGAGAAGAAATAGAGAAGACATACTGATTTCTTTGTAAATAAATTTTAAACATATACAGTTAACAGTTTATATTTATTTTCCAATATATTTTGCCGATTAAAATGCCTTCTTTGAGGAACTGTACTTGAAAACTTTATGAAAACATTTATCACTGTATACAATTTGTGGGTGGAGTAATGCTAAAAAAAATCTGTCCTAAATTGTTCCATCTTACCATCGCTACGCTTTCACCCAAAAACATACATAAATTGGTTATGAGAAAGAATTACTAAAAAAAAAATTAATGAATTATACTGAGTATCTGAATCCGCTTTAATATAATGAGGTCATCAGCTGGGTATATATGGCAAGCCGTTTTGAATTATCGATATCTGTAATTCAATTAGGCCCACCATAAAAAATTGTTGGGTTGCTGTTTCCCTACCTACCCACCAAAAAGGGCCCTACCCAAAACTTTTTATAGTAATTCTTTTAACATTTCTTTTTTACTGTTATTAGTATATTTTTCTTTAATTTCTTATGGTTTTTTACTGTCTTTGGCAAAAATATAATCACCTACCTACCCACTTATAAAATCCTGGGTCGGGAAACAGCAAACAAATATATTTTTAAGGATGGCCTTAGCGATATCGATAATTCAATTTTTGATATCAAAAATGTATTTGTGATATCGCTAATTAATTATTGATATCGATAATTAATTTTTGATATCAGTAAATGAATTAGCGATATCGCGAATTGAATTAGCGATATCGCTGAATAGTGATTAAATGTGAAACCGGCTTGATAGAGTCAGGTCTCAGTGAGCTGGTTCATTTAAATTAAATTTAAAATTTTGATAAAATAAGATACGTAAACGTATTTCCAAACAAGATAAATGATAACTGACAACAGACATTATTTTTAAGGCAAGTAAGCAAAACAGGGCTTATGACAAAAAATACAGGGCTAGTGGGAAAAACAGGGCTCAATAAGTGGGTGAAAAAACAGGTCTAGTGGATTTTCAGGACCCCTGGGCTAGTCCCCTAAAATAATATTCATACATATGTATTCAGGATTCTGGATTAAAGGACATGAAATTTGATTTGATTCTTAATATTTTTTAAGCGTAAAATGATTTTAAGAGTATGTACTGCGGCATGTGTGTTTTGGAAAGTCAATCGCAGCGGCACCGCTATGATTAAATGGCTTATGGAGAACCCTGGTATTATGGTCCTATTACACAGTGTGCAGTACGTATCAATAAAAAGGCATTGCATAGATTTCACGAAAACAAATGACAATACAAATTTCTTTTTAATCCTCATTGAATATAAAGCACTTTTGAGCATTTGAAACAGCCATTTTCCTCCAAAACTATTTGGGGAAAAATGTCTTGGTTTTTTTTACACTCTCGTCAGAATCACATTTATATCAATGTTTCATTCATGGTCAGGATAATGCTAAAGGGCTGGTAAGAAATTGCTTAGAGACTGCTTACACTATTGCATGGATGACTCAGAGCTCCAGATAAGGTGCGTATTTGCGTAAATACGCAAATAAAATGGTAGAAAAAGCAATATAAATACAAAACCATGCTCATCATAACGCAAAAGAAATGTTTGATACGCAATTCCTCATAAATTGCTTGCGTATTTGCAATTTTTCATTTATAATCGATCGCATATTGGCCCAGAGTTCTCACAATATCTCGAAACAAAATCAAATATAGGTAAAAGACCGAAACCGCCGATTGAACAGACCGGTACCGAAATTCAGTTTTAATTGTGCGCGATTTACTCATTTTTGCCTGTACCCTTTTTTGGCGGTGCGAACGCACCATCAGAGGTATAATGGTGGTTTTCATTGGCATTCTAGGAATGTGACAAACCTAACAGCACAATACTATGCAACACTACGCTAGAAGAAGTAGTCTCTCATGCATGCCTTTAATTTGATGCCCTAAATAAGAAACAATGTTCAGAATAAAGGCAATTTATTATTTATTTAGGTCATACATACCTATTTTATGAAAATTTCACTAAGTCAACTTTTTATCATCTGTTTAAAAGGTTATAACTCAGTTATAATCGTGCTACAAGCAGACGATAGAAAGTGTATCATATTACTAAAAATAGAACAGTTAGTGCTGCTGAAGGACATAGTATATTATATAGAGTGGAGTCTTGGTGTGGAGTCTTGGAGTGGAGTAGAGTGGAGTCTTGGTGTGGAGTCTTGGAGTGGAGTGGAGTGAATCCCATAAACTTCAATGCTTTTTGTTTTCAGTCTCTGTGGTATGACTGACACATTTGACATATTGGAACCCTGTACCCCTGACACTGGATGTCAGTGTCCTGACCTAAGATTAGTTGGTCACTCGGGACTAGTTTATGTCAGGCCAAAGGGTCATAATGCTTCAATACTGGGGTTAATGTTTGGGTATCCAAGTTCATTTATGTTGTTCTTAGATGGTCTGTCCCTCACATTAAGGTTAGCACATGTCTCATGGGAAAATGCAGTTGTACTGAGTATGTTAGGAACTGTGCACCTTGTGAGGGTCATTCAAAAATATTAAATTGATAATTATCCAAAATAGTCACTCCAAATCTGACTCCAAGGTCACTCCAATTATTCACTCCACTCCACTCCAAGACTCCACTCTGTATAATATACTATGCCTCGCTGAAGAGCTTGCTCAGAAACAAATCTACGGAAGCTAATTCGGGCCATATGAGTTAGCTAAAATATGTTTAAATATGAAATTGGTAATGAACATCAATCATCTGAAACATCACTGAATGTGAAAAACAAACCATGAAAGTTACATTTACAGCACTTCCATATCCCATCCATTCCAACACATACAAAAAGCACCACCCATCAGTGCCTTCAGCACTTTGATATATTGTGTAGGCGCTCGGCAATCTAAATCAAGCGTCGGTTAAAAATGTCGGCGAATGTAAACAAACGCATAGAATATAATGATAAACGTGAGTACCATGTTTGATTATGTGTTTTGTTTGTTTTTAGTTAATTTTACAAGGAAATACCATTGAAAACATCCGGGTAGGGTAAAAATACCCAATTGAAAAATAAATGGGGTAAAAAAATAATTAATTTTTAATATTTTTTTACCCAATTGCAAAATGCAAATACCCAAATAAAATAAAAACAATGGAGTAAAAATACTCAATGTCCAAATCCTTATCCGGAGCTCTGGATGTATGTGAACTGCCAAGGAAGAATTCAGGCAGTTTACCTAGCAGTTTATTAACAGTTTCTGCAACTTCTCAGCTGCTAGACTGCTAAGACCAGGACTGTTAAGAACTGCTAAGAAACTGCCAAAAAATGATCAAACTGCGCTAAGGAAGTGCTACACAACTGCTTAAATAGACAGTTCACTTTGACTTGGGGAATTATATCCACTAAAAACCGGGTAAACCATTAGTAACTTCTTTTTGCTCCAAATAGTATATATTTAAAAAAAAAAAGAGTCAACCAAAGGCCAAAACTCTGCTGTTTCTGCCCCTTTTGCTTTTAATTAAACTTGTTCGAGCTTCACTGGTATAAAAACCGACTACTTTTGGTATAGATCAGAAATCTTTTCAATAAAATCATGGGCCATAACTCTGGTGTTCCTAATCTTCGAATTGTCCAAGCTTTCATTAATTAATATAAAAACCTGGCTATAGGTTTCTTCAGGGAGTACTTTACTCCCTGGTTTCGTATAAATGATCAGATGAAAACTGAAAGATCGCCAAATGAAGCGGAACATAATTCAAGGGCCAAAACTCTGAATCTGAAGACATGAAGTAGCTAGAATGCAACTTGAAGTAAACAATAGCATTGTTCAATAAATCAGTGTCTATAACACTTTGTGTTACTAATCTGATCTAGCTGGTTGTCAAACTTGTCATAACCTTCAATGATATTGAGGGCCCTGACAAATATCAAATAATGTGTACAACGAGGGCTGATCTATACTGAACAAAAAAGAAAAGAACATCTGCTGATGTTGACGCTGACTGTATAGACAGCAAAACAGGAAAAAAAATAATGATGTTTAATGAATAATTAGATAGACCGTCAACAATAGTCGAAACAAAGATGTTTTTTAAAAGTTCAGTACACAAGTGAGTAAATACCCATTTTTCTTAAAACATGCATTTTGGCCATAAAAACAAATTAAATCTATGAAAAATACTGAAATTTGTCTGAGACAATATTCTCTATATGTTCCATATCATCCGTAAAAGTTTATTGCTTGGCAAATTTGAAACTGCATGTTTAATGAGATATTTAGCCACCCTTGAAAACTGGCCTATGGAAATACCAGCAAAAAGTCGGACGTTGTTTTTTTTCGTTCAGTATACTCACTGTATAGCTGTTTTCCAAACTTGTTAACAGAGCTTTCTTTCATTGATAGATCAAGTGCATAATGAAAGTGACAGAGGGATTAAATAAGCAACAAAAAGTAAAAGGACAACGACCACCAACGATGACTGACAAGGCACAATCCCATAAGCTCTGTCTGATCTTTTATGAAGTCGAAACTCAAACATTAATTAAACTGAAAGTAGGTGTGCCATTTCAGAGCAAATAATTATTAAATAATTTATTGAATCAGCTCTACACATTTAATAACTTTCCAGAATGCTTCCATTCCCTTTAAAGGGACAGAAGGCAAACTTGATTTTTTTTTAAAATTTCGCAGCATCCCATTAGTTTTCTAGGTAACATGCATTTTCATTAATATTAATCAGTATAAGAAATTATAGTATAAAGCATTTTTTTTTGCATATTCATGTAACTGACTGTCAATTATATTGCATCAATAATGTATTGAAATCTATGGTAGAATCTTGGGGAAAATGAAATTTAAATATATGCAAGATGATACTGGATTAATAAATGGATAGAGACGCGTATTTAAATGCTTGATAACAATTTCATGATTGCTGTTTGTCCCTTTAAAGGGAATGTGTTCTTGTGCTGGAAAAAGCTTTATTATTGAGAGTTCTGAAAAACTTGGAAAATGTCGAAATAATTATCGAAATCGGATAATTACCAAAGAAGATGAGTATTTGAAGTTTTTCAAGAAAAACACAATTTTGAGAACTGTGATTAGTTAAGGATTCTGCATTCATTGGTACTGAATTTCTTTGGTTTAGATGCTATTTATCAATATGGCAAATCGGGCAATTTAGAACTATGAAGCCATTTGAGAATGGCCCAAATTTAATTGGGAAAAATGGGATTGTTTTGTCGCAAATTGGGAATTTCACTATTAAACAAAGGCCATTTAGTATGCTTAAATTAACTTTGCAAACACATAACCATGTATACATGCATTCTCTTGTAGTATGTCATTACCATCACCAACTATAAGAATATATTGTCCTCCGTCTTCATAAATTAAATATTTTAAAACATTCACTCCATCCAATTGGGAAAAAACATACTTTTTGCCAGCCATTGGGAATGGTATCGTTTCTATAAGGGAAAAACACACTGGTATGTGGTCTCAAATGGCGGCTTCATTAACAAAATTATTTCACCAGTTTCCAAGTTTTTCAGAACTTTTATTAATAAAGCTTTTTCCAGCACGCTGCTTCATTCCCTTCCAGCTAAAAAGCTGTCAACATCAGTATATTGCATGTTTCTGGCATAAGTGTGCAATAACAGACTTTGAAGTGTTTTATCTTATTTCTCTTAATTATTTCCACTTGTATGATAAATTATGTAAAACATTAAAAAGAATCTGGTCATATGAATATGTATCTGGGAGAAGGAATTAAATAAAAAATAATACCACAAAGTGGCCCTTGGGTAGGTAGGCGGTTCATCACATAATTGTCAAAATATATAATATAATTTTTTGGACATTTCAGACAAAATTCAAGTTACAACTAAATAGAATAGAATGGAGTAGTGCTGTATTACCAATAAAGGGCCCATATATGACCCACAAGCCTGAAGGGGCATACACAACATGTCAAACTGTTGATATTCAACATAAATAAGGTGTATATCAGCTGGGATGATAAAGCCCTGATATCAGTGGAACAGATATATTTAGTGGTAAGCACCATTAGTTTGTTGGATTTAAGCAATACAAATATCACTTTAAAATGGTCCGATTTCAGTGAGGCGTAAACGCGCGGGAAAAAAAAAAAAAAAATGGCTGCCATAGAAAGTTAATGGTCTCGCACGTTCGGACCTCAATTGAACGGGTGTAGCCTATATGCTCATGCAATTGGACAGGTTTATGTCCTAAAATATACAACCAAAAAACAATAATAGAGGTCTTACCTTGCGAACAAGGGAAGTGGCCCACTGGACACAGTCCGAAAGCCGACGCATCACAACACGAACAGCGCAGGAAAGCATGACGGTGATGAATTGATTAAATATTAAATTAAATATTAAACTTTTAAGTATATAACACTAGAGTAGTAAATAAACACAGCACAACTTGCAAATCTCGAAGGTCTCAGTCGCAAATCTCAAACAGCAAGACGTACACGAAGCTCAAATCGTATACGGGCACCCGAAAGTGAAGCAATTACGTTTTAAGCTTGCTTATATAGTCCTGAAAAACAACTCACTCACTCTGCAGATCCAGTAACACCGTGTGTATATCAGTCACGCCGGGAGGCATGCAATTACGGGGCTTTTAAGTAAGGACGAAGTGTTTGTTCTTTCTCGTAGGAATAATCACTGTACATAGTTGAGGCCATTTTATTTTCAACCATCGGTTGTTAGACCCTTTTTTAATGTGTTTGCCCAGTTTGGTGATTCTTTAAGCCTGATTACCGGTGCCTTATTGCATGGTGTTTTTTTGTTGTTGTTGTTGTATTTTTTGTTTATATCTTTAGCGTGTTGGGGTCGTGTCTATTGACACCATTTTCTTTTGATTGTCAAGTTACACTTATAAAAATACAATTAGCCATAGGCCTATAAGTGATTCATTTAGAGCTCGTAGAAAACATGGAGTAAGTTCTCCCTGTAGAAAGCTAGTTTTTCGGGTCACATATTTCAAGAATAATTGATAACAAATTTAACAATCAGGAACTATTGGACAGTTTAGAATTTCACCGCGGTTTAGAGACCCTTGAATAACGTATGTATATAGTATCCGAATGCTCACAATCGGTCCTTTAGGTGCTATATCCACACGTCCATGCTGTATCATGAAGCATTGCTGGACTATGGTTGCGCCTTCTCTCCTCAAATTTCTGCCAACCAAGGACATCGACTATTCTTGTCACACAGACTGGTGTCTTGTCCCAATAAGTGTTGAGCGTAAACCTAGCTCATCTTCTCTGAACTTCGAGGTTGCCATAGACGACACCTTTGCAGCCTTCTTCATAGTTGTGTAGCATCAGCATTTAGACGCAAAATACTGCCGTTCTTAACTTTTTGAAAGATGACCATTGCCTCGTCACCTCAGTTAGGTAGACGTTAGTCTGAGAATACTTTTTGTAATAACTTTTATTGCTGTTGTTATTGTTAGTTATTGTTATTATTATTATTATTATTATTATTATTATTATTATAAGAAGAAGAAGGTTATTGTTTATAAAACTGTTTTAGTTTTAATAAAATGTACTAGTTGTTTAGATTGATAAATATATGCCCATATGTGTCAAAAGGGCTTGATGACGTTGTCGTTCCAAGATGGCCACCTTTGCAAATCGTCAGTAGGTCTAGCCTCAGTCGCCCGGCTTGTTTCTAATTTCTTCTCAACGCAGGTAAGACATATGCATGATACTGACCGAGACTACATTATCTTCGGTAGTTTGTGTTTGCTTTACCCCATTTTTAAGACCTTGTAAATACAACTTGTTTGAGAATTATGCAAACACAATTTCATTTGAAATAACCTAGCTAATGCGCATCCGTGGTCGAGAGGGTAAAGACGGTGCGTTTGAAACAGTTTGCATCTCCTTGTTGCGGTTTCGAATCCCACTGAGAGCTCGACTTGTAAACTGAGAAAATGTCGATTCTTACGGATGGCGGGAGGTATGCAATACTGATTTTACCCAAAAATAAGTAAGTGGTCTGTGTCCATAAAACGTTAACCGCCATATATAGCCTAACATGTGCTGGAAAATGCCGTTTAACACCATCCAAACCAACTAAATAAAAATAATGCGACGGTTAGGGTTGTACACGGTGTCACTTAAGAAATGCGTCACACTTGGTGATTTCCACGAGCTGTGTGATTATTTCATTCATGTGTACACTATGTGTGAACTGCAAGTTAAGCGTACCAAACAACACAGGGGCGAGGGAAGGTAGTTACTCAATTCATTTTTTTTCAATTCAATTTTTAGTAAGGCATAAACATTTTACATGTCCATCGCCATCAGCATTGAGGCGGTAATTAATACATACAAGACATACACACATATATTAAAACATGTTCTGGAGAAGAGCATGAGCAATATTTAGGTATGAGTATAAACAAATTTAAGGATAAACACGTGTATATTATTGAAAGTAATTATGGTAAACATGTTGTTCACACTTCACTGGTGTAGCTAGAAACACAAATAAATATTATGTATAGTACATGATCCATCTATGACCTATATAGATAACGCGATGGTGTGATTAGACGAGCTTCACGAACACCAATACCATAATACATATTTGCATTGTAAACATAAGGTATTCTGAAAACAGGTTCAATCCTCCGTGGTTCCACTGAATTCCGTCGGTGTGTTCTTGGGCAAGACACTTTACCTTAGCCTCGTCCGTCGGATTGGGTCGTAAACAGGGCGGTCCCGTGTATCGGTCTATCCTCCGAGCACGTTAAAGAACCATAGAAATCTATTCGATAAGAGTAGGGCAGGTTCCCGGATTTCTATGTATCCTTCCCCTCTCTCTGGGGCGGCTCTAAATAACCTATACTGTGTTGATGAGCCGTTAAACAACATTCAATTCAATTCTGAAAACAGTGTTGGGTTGTTGGTCACTACATTATTAGAACAGTCAGTTATACAATACAATATAATAATAATAATAAAACACTCACAAAAACTGCACCTGCACATTCTTTTTAAACGTATATATTTATTCTGTTGCAATTAAGCTCTCACGTTTGGTATTCGCAAGACTAATATATTTGGCTAGCCTATTCAATAATTTTGAATTATCCGTAGATAACAACGATTTAAACTTTTGTAAACGAGGCCAACTACAGAAGGTATCTACCTTCTTCAATGGCCAATTTATGAGCTGAACATCTTAATCTAGTTAGTGCTATCCTGTGCTGATTATTTTGGACACAATTAATATATTTTTCACATCCAAAGTTTGTTTTAATATATTTATAAGTAGATAGTTTGGGGGAAGAAGTTGAGTGGCAAACCATTCCTGCAAATGTTGATCATAGAGCCTTTCTATGATATGAGTTAGTTGTAGCTTTGTAATAGTTTCGTTATTCCATAAAAAATTAAATCCAAGATCATTAAGAAGACGCTCGACATGAGCCGCCTGTGACTCATTATCATTGTTTTGTATTTGATTCTGTAATACCTTATACATTAGTGAATTGGACGATTTCATAATTTTAAATCAAAATGTCAAGATTCGTTCTTTGCGTAATATTGCCAAAGGTACTTTATCTAACTCCCCATAAATAGTTGCATTTGGCGTTTGATGTCTAACGTTAAGAATCTGTTCCAGGAACTTCAAATAAATTCGTTCGATGTCGGGGGTGGTATGAAACCCCATACTTCAGCACCATAATTCAAAATAGGTAGAATCATTGTATCAAACAGTTTTATTTTTTCGCTTATGTTTAGCTCAATTATTTCAAATAAAGAGTTATGTGAAATAGTGCCCTCATGGCTTGTTCGAAAAGTTTTTTTTGTGTTTGAAAGAAATTTCCATTAAACAAAAGCGTTACTCCTAGGTAGGTAAATTGTGAAACGTTTCGAAGTTTCATATTGTTATAATATATATCTACGTTTTGTGCCTCGTACCTTTTTTACATACTATTACTATAGTTTTATCGATATTAACACTTATTTTCCACTTTTCGCAATAATCATGTAGTATATTTAATAAGATTTGTAGTCCATTTGCTGAATATGAAAATAAAACAGTGTCGTCAGCGAACAACAGTAGATACATTTGTAATTCATGCAAAGTTAAAAGTTCTTCATTATTAGCATGTATATGACTAGCCATATCGTTAATAAATATAATAAATAATAACGGAGACAATACTTCGCCTTGTTTAACGCCCATATAACTTTCAAAGTGATCTGTAAGGCATCCGTGGACTCTTACACATGCTTTGACTGAACTATACATAGCTTGTAACATTTTAACAAAGTTTGATGATACACCCATGTTGATTCAATTTAACGCTTTACCCGGCTAGGAGAGCTATGTCTCAATATAGCACACGAAAACCGATGCTTCAAATGTTTTGCTACCGGTGTTGTTTGACTGTACTGGTTGTAAGAGTTTTTCATTACGGTTAGTTAGACCTAAATTGTGAGCATCTGTACGGGTATATTGATCAAATTTATGTACAGAGATGCAGTTAGATGAGTGTCGACAGCCTGCTTGGGTGACAGGGGAAAATGTGTGGTCGGCGACTCATCAACTGAACGGAACTGAAGTGGGCAAGACTGGCGATATACACGGAGCAAGGGAGTCAGCAACCTGCGTGCCTACGCAAAATTTAAACTTAAGGCTCGCCGGGGACGCATGTTGAAGAGGCGGGTGTGGTTCCCAACAAAGGATTCTCGGCTCAGTAGGATAGGACACACCAGGGTGCAGCACCTAGCGGATGTAGACTGCACAACATCAGCCGACAACACTCACTGCCCCAGCGACAACTACACAGAGGGTGACATAACACAGCATATCTACAAGAGAAACGACACAGAGAGGTGTTGCACTTTACATTACCTCTCTTGAACAGACTCAATAAAATCGAGTCTGCTACTGTTATCTCTTGCTTGTGTTTGTTGCTTCCAAGGGATCCACTTTGCAGTATATGTTACATTCACACTAGCGTTTGTTTATTGCTATATGGTAGCCGTAAAAAGTCGTCCCGACTACATATCAGTAGTGTTATTACTTACTGGTCCTTTGGGATAATCAAGCCCAACCTTTGTGGCTTTAAAGTATAATATCGCTTAAGCCGGTGCTAGGAGAGGAGGCGTGAGAGGTTTCGCACTTTACATTACCTCTCATGAACAGTCTCAATAAAACAGTCTACTAGTTTTATCTCTTGTTTGTATTTGTTGCTTCCAAGGTATCCACTTTTCAGTATGTATTGACATTCACACTAGCGTTTGTTTAGTGCTGTATGGCGGCCGTAACAAGTCTCCCCGACTACAAATCAGTAGGGTTATTACTTACTGGTCCTTTGGGATCATCAAGCCCAATCTTTGTGGCTTTAAAGTAGTATGTCGCTTAAGCCGTTGCTAGAAGGGGTGTGAGATTTTGCACTTACATTACCTCTCATGAACAGACTCAATAAAACCGAGTCTGCTACTTTTATCTCTTGTTTGTGTTTGTTGCTTCCAAGGGGTATACTTTTCAGTATTTATGAACACTAAAGACATCTCTACACGTACCATCTAGACAAGTCAACACTCTAATGTACCTAGCTTTACCGGGATTCTCTGGTGATTTATGGTAAAAACACACACACACGCGCACACCCGCGATTGAACGAGAGTTTAAAATGACGTTAAACCATATACGTACTTCAACAGAAAATTTAACAGTTGTTTAACGGATGATGCTGATGCTGCATTTTCTTTTATCTCAACAGAAATACTCAGTGAAGTGTTGTTGACATACATTATCCGGGAACTGGCATTTACGGAGTTCATTGCAATGCATATGATCTTTCCACAGTACCATACAATATTTACAGAAATAAACTTCTTAATAGAATTTTGGTTTACATCTTGTTTGTAAAACATATTCTTTGTAAAACATATTCTATCTTATATCAGAAGCACCCGTACAGATATTTCAAAATATTGCTCTTAACACGCGTACTTATCTCCTCTTACACATATACAGTATTTCCGCCCAAATGTTGTGAAACAAATAAGTGCCGTACAGTGACCTGTTTACATAGTTTGCAGGAAATATGCAAAATTCAGGTATCTAAAACCAGGAGTACATTCTTTGATATCTACTTCATAATACATTTTAGTAAATTAACTTCTGGAAGAGAAGACTCGAATTATTCTTAAAATGTTTAAACATGAAGCGTTCATTGATTTTGCGAAGAGTTCGCCCAGTTCCATAGATTCAACCCAGATTTCCCGTTGATTTGGGCATGTAGACGTTTTCTACTGTATGCATTCAATTCAGGTTTATTCATAACAACATTCGGCATCGAAAACAAAGTTTTAAAAAGGATATATAAATCAACTTACGGATTTATGTTCACCCACCATGTGATTTTGACGTGTTAAATCCGCCATGTTTTGCTCAAATCATTTGTTTCCACCGTACAGGCTCCCATAACCTGATATCATTGATTTAAAGAAACGAACCCTCCAAATAACGACAAAATTACAAAAAACTCTATCCAGGTGTTTAGGTGGTATAATAATGATTATTATATAACCTATAAATAGACGCGTTTTCATTGGCTAAAAAGTAATTTTTTAGAAAAAATATCTAGCGATATTGACCTGTTTTTTTGATATTGACCTGTTTTTTTGATATTGACCTGTTTTATATAATTGTTTTTTTGATATTGACCTGTTTTATATAATTGTAAATTGAGGGTTATATAATAAAACAGTTATGGACTTTTCAGCTGTTATACATGATGTTGATATGTACCAAAAAATCATTATTGACCTCGGCTATCGCCTCGGTCAATAATGATTTTTTTGGTGCATATCACATCATGTATAACAGCTGAAAAGTCCATAATTGTATAATATATACCGATTAAAAGTATAGGTTTACTATCGGGGTTTTAAAATACCCGTGATTGAATATGCGTAAGTGGTAAACTCTTGATTCAATGTTCCAGTTTTGGGGTTTGGTCTGCCTGGTTATAGCCGTTCATATTGCGTGTAGAGTTGGAATTTTCAAAATGTGTAAGTTATATCATTATATACCTAGACGTCAGTGTAAAAAAGGTACATACATATGTTGTAAAAGGTGACTGTAGTTGGCGGGATAGCTACTTTAAAAATACAATGTTCTTCAGCACTGGGAGAATCAGTGTCAGTACATATATCACGTGGCTAAAATGTTCAAAGTCTATTGCCTGGAACAAAAGATATGCAAAAAAGTCATAACCCCTCTTACACGTTTTCATATTTGTTTCAGTCTTTAAATACTGTACACAGAATAATTCTACTTTGTATTGTGTTTTGCGTCATTTTCAGCACATGTAAAGTTATATATGACGGTCGATTTTTTTGTGGTGGAGACTAACCACACACTTTTCCTGGGTAGAACCAGTACTGTACACCTCCCGCCATCCATAATATTCGACACTTCCTCACTTAGAAGTCGAGCAATGGGATTCGAACCCGCAGCGGTGAGAGGCGAAGGTTAACAACGCAACGTCGTTAACCATTCGGCTACGGAGTCGCTAAAGAAAGTGTTTTATGGAAACACAGTTTTTGATACTTTTCACCCATATTTGACCATTTTTAACCGGGGTCAGTGTGACACATGTTGCAGATGGGTGCATGTATGATTTTGCACGATCATAAAAGAACCCTGCACGGGGATACCTTTTTGTGCCAAGGATGCAAAGGAGCCCAATACAAGATACGATTTAAAGGCGTGTAACATTGTATCTTTATGTACCTGTGAATATATTAAAACTGTTTTGTTAAAGTTAGTTTATAATTTCTAGCTTTTTATAGCGTTATATTTTGTTCAACATACTAATGTATATGCAATTTAGGAACACAGTCGAAAAGATGAATGACGGGTACCCTCCCATAATGTTTCAAATGTGAACAAACTAAGATCGAATACGTTCAATTTTCATTTTATGAACGTTTTGTAATGCAGTTTTAATTCTAGTGAAACTTTTTCGAAGAAGAAATACATCTATGATTACAAACACGTCTGAATACTCCATTCGCCAGCTGTCATTGGAGAAAGTAGTCCAAGGGAGACAACAAGTATAGTTCACTGTAGTATGTACGATCATAGTTAATTCCCTTATTCCAACGCGTTCGTGCTTTATAAAGTATTCTATATAGTATATTTTTGTGTTTAGACTGGCTGTAGTCTCAATGGTTATAGATTACTTTCTCAGTGGTTATAGATTACTTCTTTGAAATCAGAATCAAAATGAAATATTACAGCCTAAACATGATTATCAGTTGTTTTCTGAATAGCTCTGAACCACATATGTTTGAAGCCAATAATTCAAGGGACTCAATGCAGACTGTTTGATTTGATGAGAGCTTGAGTTGTCTCAAGTAGTATAAACATGAACAAACATGTGAAGGATGGATGACAGCAATGGGCCTAGTTGCCTACATTTGAAGGATGGATGACAGCAATGGGCATACTTGCTTACATATGGAGGATGGATGACAGCAATGGGCCTAGTTGCTTACATATGGAGAATGGATGACAGCAAAGGGCCTAGTTGCTTACATATGGAGAATGGATGACAGCAATGGGCCTAGTTGCTTACATTTGGAGAATGGATGACAAAATTGGGCCTAGTCGCTTACATATGGAGGATGGATGACAGCAGTGGACCTAGTTGTTTACATAAGGAAGATGGATAACAGCAATGGGCCTAGTTGCTTATATTTTGAGGATGGATGACAGCAATGGGCCTAGTTGCTTACATATGGAGGATGGATGACAGCAATGGGCATATTTCCTTACATATGGAGGACGGATGACAGCAATTGGCCTAATTGTTTACATATGGAAAATTGATGACAGGAATGGGCTTAGTTTCTTACATATGGAGGATGGATGACAGCAATGGGCTTAGTTGCTTACATATGGAGGATGGATGACGGCAATGTGCCTTGTTGCTTACATATGTAGGATGGATGACAGCAATGGGCCTAGTTGCTTAAATATGGAGGACGGATGACAACAATGGGACTAGTTGTTGAAATATACAGGATGGATGACAGCAATGGGCCTAGTTGCTTATATTTGGAGGATGGATGACAGCAATGGGTCTAGTTGCCTACATTTGGAGGATGGATGACAGCAGTGGGCCTAGTTGTTTACATTTGGAGAATGGATGACAGCAATTGGTATAGTGATTTACATACAGAGGATGGATGACAGTAATGGGCCTAGTTGCTTACATATGGAGGATTGATGACAGCAATGGGCCTAGTTTCTTACATATGGAGGATGGATCACAGCTATGGGCCTAGTTGCTTACATATGGAGGATGGATGACAGCAATGGGCCTAGTTGCTTACATATGGAGGATGGATGGCAGCAATGGGACTAGTTGTTGACATATAGAGGATGAATGACTAGTTGTTGAAATATACAGGATGGATGACAGCAATGGGCCTAGTTGCTTATATTTGGAGGATGGATGACAGCAATGGGTCTAGTTGCCTACATTTGGAGGATGGATGACAGCAGTGGGCCTAGTTGTTTACATTTGGAGAATGGATGACAGCAATTGGTATAGTGATTTACATACAGAGGATGGATGACAGTAATGGGCCTAGTTGCTTACATATGGAGGATTGATGACAGCAATGGGCCTAGTTTCTTACATATGGAGGATGGATCACAGCTATGGGCCTAGTTGCTTACATATGGAGGATGGATGACAGCAATGGGCCTAGTTGCTTACATATGGAGGATGGATGACAGCAATGGGCCTAGTTGCTTACATATGGAGGATGGATGACAGCCATGGGCCTAGTTGCTTACATATGGAGAATGGATGGCAGCAATGGGACTAGTTGTTGACATATAGAGGATGAATGACAGCAATAGGCTTAGTTGCTTATATATGGAGGATGGATGACAGCAATGGGCCTAGTTGCCTACATTTTGAGGATGGATGACAGCAATGGGCCTAATTGCTTACATATGGAGGATGGATGACAGCAATGGGCCTAGTTGCTTACATACGGAGGATGGATGGCAACAATGGGCATAGTCGTTACATATGGAGGATGGATGACAGCCATGGGCCTAATTGCTTACATTTGGAGGATAGATGACAGCAATGCGCCTAGTTGTTTACATTTGGAGAATGGATGACAGCAATTGGTATAGTGATTTATATACAGAGGATGGATGACAGCAATGCGCCTAGTTGCTTACATACGGATGATGGATGACAGCAATGGGCCTAGTTGCTTACATATGGAGGATGGATGACAGCAATGGGCCTAGTTGCCTACATTTGGAGGATGGATGACAGTAATGGGCATAACTGCTTACATATGGAGGATGGATGATAGGAATGGGCCTAGTTGCTTACATATGGAGGATGGATGACAGCAATGGGCCTAGTAGTTACATATGGAGGATGGATGACAGCAATGGGCCTAGTTACTTACATATGGAGGATGGATGACAGAAATGGGACTAGTTGCTTACATATGGAGGATGGGTGACAGTATGGGCCTAGTTGCTTACATATAGAGGATTGGTGACAGCAATGGGGCTAGTTGCTTACATATGGAGGATGGATGACAGCAATGGGCATAGTTGCTTACATATGGAGGATGGATGACAGCAATGGGCCTAGTTGCTTACATATGGAGGATGGATGACAGCAATGGGCCTAGTTGCTTACATTTGGAGAATGGATGACAGCAATTGGTATAGTGATTTACAAACAGATGATGGATGACAGTTATGGGCCTAGTTGCTTACATATGGAGGATGGATGACAGCAATGCGCCTAGTTGCTTACATACGGATGATGGATGACAGCAATGGGCCTAGTTGCTTACATATGGAGGATGGATGACAGCAATGGGCCTAGTTGCCTACATTTGGAGGATGGATGACATCAATGGGCATAATTGCTTACATATGGAGGATGGATGACAGCAATGGGCCTAGTTGCTTACATATGGAGGATGGATGACAGCAATGGGCCTAGTAGTTACATATGGAGGATGGATGACAGCAATGGGCCTGGTTACTTACATATGGAGGATGGATGACATAAATGGGACTAGTTGCTTACATATGGAGGATGGGTGACAGTATGGGCCTAGTTGCTTACATATAGAGAATGAGTGACAGCAATGGGGCTAGTTGCTTACATATGGAGGATGGATGACAGCAATGGGCCTAGTAACTTACATATGGAGGATGGATGACAACAATGGGCCTAGTTGCTTACATATGGAGGATGGATGACAGCAATGGGACTAGTTGTTGACATATAGAGGATGGATGACGGCAATGTACCTAGTTTCTTACATTTGGAGGATGAATGAGAGCAATGGGCTTAGTTGCTTACAGATGGAGGCCTAGCTACTTACATATGTAGGATGGATCACAGCAATAGGCTTAGTTATTTACATATGGAGTATGGATGACAGCAATAGGCCTAGCTACTTACATATGTAGGATGTATGACAGCAATGGGCTTAGTTATTTACATATCGGGTATGGATGACAGCAATAGGCCTAGTAATTTACATATAAAGGATGTATGACAACAATGGGCCTTGTTGCTTACATAATGGAGGATGGATGACAAAAATGGGTCTAGTTAGTTACACGTGAAGGATGGATGACAGCAATGGGCCTAGATGCTTACATACGGTGGATGGATGACAGCAATGGTCCTCGTTATTTACATATGGAGGATGGATGGCAGCAATGGGCCTAGTTATTTACATATGGAGGATGGATGACAACAATTTGCCTAGTTATTTACATATAAAGGATAGATGACAACAATGGGCCTAATTGCTTACATATGGATGGATGACAACAGCAATGGGCTTAGTTGCTTACAGACGGAGGATGGTTGACAGCAATGGGCCTAGCTACTTACATATGTAGGATGTATGACAGCCATGGGCCTAGTTGCTTAAATAAAGAGGATTGATGTTAGCAGTGGGCCTAGTTGCTTACATATGAATGATGGATGACAGCAGTGGACTTAGTTGCTGACATAAAGTGGATGGAGGATAGCAATGTGCCTAGCTTTTCACATATGGATGATAGATGATGGCAATGGTCCTAGTTATTTACATATGGAGGATGGATGACAGCAATTGACCTAGTTGCTTTCATATAGAGGATGGATGACCGCATTTTACCTAATTGTTTACATATGGAGGATGGATGTTAGAGATGGGCCTAGTTGCTTACCTCTATAGAGGATGGTAGTTAGCAATGGGCCTAGTTGCTTACATATAGAGGATGGATGACAGCAATGGGCCTAATTGCTTACATATGGAGGATGAATGACAGCAATGGGCCTAGTTATTTACATATGAAGGATGGTTGACAACAATGGGCCTAGTTGCATACATATAGAGGATGGATGACAGCAATGGGCCTTGTTGCTTACATATAGAGGATGGATGACAACAATGGGTCTAGTTATTTACATATGAAGGATGGATGACAGCAATCAGCCTAGTTGCTTACATATAGAGGATGGATGTTAGCAATGGGCCTAGTTGCTTATATATTGAGGATGGATGACATCAATGGGCCTAGTTATTTTCTTATGGAGGATGGATGCCAGCAATGGGCTTAATTTTTTACTTACATATGAAGGATGGATGACAGCAATTGGCCTAGTTGCTTACATATAAAGAATGGATGACAGCAATGGGCCTAGTTGCTTCTATATGGAGGATGGATGACAGCAATGGGCCTAGTTAATTTCATATAGAAGATGGACAACAATGGGCCTTGTTGCTTACATATGGTGGATGGATGACAGCAATGGGCCTATTAATTCACATATGAAGGATGGATGACAGTAATGACCCTAGTTGTTTACATACAGAGTATGGATGACAGCAATTGGCATAGGTGCTTATAAATGGTGGATGGATGACAGCAATGGGCCTAGTTATTTACATGTGGAGGATTGATGACAGCAATGGACCTAGTTATTTACATATGGAGAATGGATGACAACAATGTGCCTAGATATTTACATATAGATGATGGATGACAACAATGGGCCTAATTGCTTACATATGGATGGATAATAACAGCAATGGGCCTAGTTGCTAACATAAAGAAGATGGATGTTAGCAGTGGGCCAAGTTGCTTACACATGGATCATGGATGACAGCAGTGGACTTAGTTGCTTACATAAAGAGGATGGAGGATAGCAATGTGCTTAGCTGTTTACATATGGAGGATAGATGATAGCAATGGGCCTAGGTATTTAAATATAGAGGATGTATGACAGCAATTGGCCTAGTTGCTTTCATATCGAGGATAGATGACAGCAATTTACCTAGTTGTTTACATATCGAGGATGGATGTTATAGATGGGCCTAGTTTTCACATATGAAGGAAGGATGATAGCAATGGGCCTAGTTATTTACATATGGAGAATGGATGACAACAAAGGGCCTAGTTATTTACATATAGAAGATGGATGACAACAATGGGCCTTGTTGCTTACATATAGAGGATGGATGTTAGCAATGGGCCTAGTTGCTTACATATAGATGATGGATGACAGCAACGGGCCTAATTGCTTCCATATGGAGGATGGATGACAGCAATGGGCCTAGTTATTTACATATGAAAGATGGATGACAGCGATGGGCCTAGTTGCTTACATATGGAGGATGGATGAAACAATTTACCTAGTTGTTTACATATGGAGGATGGATGTTAGAGATGGGCCTAGTTGCTTACCTATATAGAGGATGGATGTTAGCAATGGGCCTAGTTGCTTACATATAGAGGATGTATGACAGCAATGGGCCTAATTGCTCTCATATGGAGGATTGATGACAGCACTGGGCCTAGTTGCTTACATATAGAGGATGGATGACAGCAATTGGCCTGGTTGCTTACATTTGGAGGATCGATGACAGCAATGTGCCTAGTTATTTACATATGAAGGAAGGATGATAGGAATGGGCCTAGTTATTTACAGATGGAGAATGGATGACAGTAATGGGCCTAGTTATTTACATATGAAGAATGGATGACAGTAATGGGCCTAGTTGCCTACGTATAGAGGACGGATGTTAGCAATGGGCCTAGTTGCTTACATATAGAGGATGGATGACAGTACGAGCCTAATTGCTTACATATGGAGGATGGATGATAGCAATGGGCCTAGTTATTTACATATGAGAGATGGACGACAGCAATGGGCCTAGTTGCTTACATATAGAGGACATATGATAGCAATGGGCCAAGTTATTTACACATTGAGGATGGACGACAGAAATGGGCCTAGTTATTTACATATGTAGGATGGATGAGAACAATGGGCCTAGTTATTTACATATAGAGGATGGATGACAGCAATGGGCCTAGTTATTTACATATAGAGGATGGATGAGAACAATGTGCCTAGTTATATACATATAGAGGATGGATGACAATAATGGGCCTAATTGCTTAAATATGGATGGATGACAACAATGGGCCTAATTATTTACATATGGATGGACGACAGTAATGGGCCTAGTTTTTTTACATATGGAGGATGGATGACAGCAATGGGCCTAGAGAATTACATATTGAGGATTAAAGGCAACAATGGGCCTAGTCATTTACATCTAGCAGATGGATGACAACAATGGGCCTAGCTGCTTACATATGGAGGATGGATGATGACAATGGGCCTTGTTGCTTGCATATGGAGGATGGATGACAACAATGGGCCTAGTTATTTACATATGGAGGATAGCAATGGGCTTTGTTGCTTACATATGTAGGATGGGTTATAACAATGGGCCTAGTTATTTACATATGGAGGATGGATGACAGCAATGGGCCTTGTTGTTTACATATAGAGAATGGATGACAGCAATGGGCCTAGTTGCTTACATATGGAGGATGGAAAACAGCAATGGGCCTTGTTGTTTACATATAGAGAATGGAAAACAGCAATGGGCCTAGTTGCTTACATACTTAGGATGGACAACAGCATTGGGACTAACTGTTTACATATGAAGGATGGTTTTAAAGTTCATGATTTGATGGTAATAATTTAATGGTTGAGAAATAACAAATGACACAAAGTATTAGTTTTGTTATTTACTTTTGTTAACATATACAGTGTTCAGTACATTGCTGATCTAGTTTTCAGAAATATTATACATAAACAGAGGATTTTTTTGTTGGTTTGGAGTAAATGTAGAATTTATTTTCATCGAAAAGAAGAACATTTATGTTTTGACACTAAGTGCTTTACCTGAAGTTTTCTGAAATATCTGAGTTTTCTGACTCGGAGATGAAAATAAATCCTCTATTCATGACAAACTAACAAATACTGTTTTTTATTATATGCTGACAACCCGGAAAATTATGCCAAACAAATATTTTTTCGGCGACGCAAACAATTCAGTATGGAGAAATTCCAAGTTTTAACCTCGCCAAAAGCCATAACTTTTAAATCTCTAAATGTCAACATTTCTAAAGTACTTACAGATTTTCCGACTCATTTTTTTTAGTTCAGGGGCCATTTTCTAGCTAATGATTAACATTTAACTAACAATATACATTTAATAACTATTTTCTAAAATCGGTTGTTTTGATGTAAACATTTGAAACAAGAACAGTGAAAATATAAGCTGATATGGCTCACTTGTGAAATAAAAACCATGAACATTTAAGGTTTTATCTTAAAGACACTAACCCGCCAAATAACGGCAAAATTACACAAAAAACACGTTTATCAAAACACTTGTGGTCATATAATATGTATATGTGCTGATTAAAACTATAGGTTTATTATACCAGCCAAGCAAAAGTCCAAAACTGGAGCATTGAATTAAGTGTTATCAACTCATTTTACGCGTGTTTAGTCATAAGAACCCATTTTATTCATGGATTCTTAAAATACCCGTGACTAAACATGCGTAAAATGAATTATGAGTTGGTAACTCTTATTCAATGCTCCAGTTTTGGACTTTTGCCTGGCTGGTTAAAACCATTTATATTTTGTCTTTAGAGTTTGGATTCTCAAAATGAGTAAGTTATATATACTGTAGCGAAAAAAGAAACGCAACATGTATATACAATATGTTGCTGTTAATCGAATGGTACATGACTAGGTAAGATATTTCCTTTCGGAAAAAAAATGACTAAAACAACAAATAACACAGCAGTTGGTATTCCTTCAAGTTTCATTATTGACCGAGTACGTGTTTGGTTCAAGCATATGAGTATATATGCAGTACTCGTCGGGGGCCACTTTCCGTCACTTATGTAAACATAAACTAATTTTTCAGACAAATCTATGTATCCTGACAATTTTTGCTCTACTTTCTATTACGTTACCTCTTTCTGGAAATTTGATACCAAAGAATTTTGTTTTATTTAAATTATCGAAGTGGCACGTGACCTTTTTATAAATAGACTAAAACTGAGAAATCATTTTGTTTACAAGCCCAGTTTCCGTCATGTATTTTATCGAGTGATAGATTCAACTATGTCAAGATACAGTAAGCTTTTATGAATTAGAAACTTGTTTGCAAGTCTATTCAACAATTTAATTGTAATAATGGTATGTTTGCATTGTTCCATCAGTCACATCGATCGTTATAACAATGCGCCTGGTAACGTCAATGTAAAATTTTCAACGACGACAATTTACAGTAACTCTGTGTAAATCAAACAGAAACAGGTTGTATGAGTTGCTTCTCTTTGGTTAAACTATATAATCACGGTATATTTTAACTGCGTCCACTGAAAAGTGATAAAAATATGAAGTCATTACAGTGTAATTTTTTTAATAGTTTATTATGCGGCAGTATGCGCGCACATCCCCAACGCCATATAAGGAAGTAAACACATTTTTTGGAGAAATCCCTTTCGTTTTTGTACCGCTTATTTACTTTTTGGTTGTTTTTCCTGTTTCCAATCTTCAGTTATAAACGTCGGACAATAAGTAACATCGCGTAAGTAATTTGCAGTGTAAAAACGTTTTTAAATGAGAATGACGGAAACTGGGCTGGGACGGAAACTGGCCTCTAACAATTATGTCTCCAGAACTCTAGTACATATATAAAGTATGTCTCCAGAAATCTTTTACATATATACAGTGCGCCTACAGAAATCAAATACAAATATAAAGTATGTCTCCAGAAATCTCGTACATATATACAGTGTGCCTACAGAAATCTAATACAAATATAAAGTATGTCTCCAGAAATCTCGTACATATATACAGTGTGCCTACAGAAATCTAATACATAAATACAGTATGTCTCCAGAAATTGTATACATGCCTGATTTTTTAATGAAAACAGTAACATTTCATTTGAAATAAACATGTTTATTTTAACTTGGCAATAAAACAGTGGATTTTGCTCCATTTATCAGTTCTTCATCTATAGAAATGAAATTCTAACGCAACTATTATGTGACACGTTTCTCCATTGGCTAACGTCTAAAATTTGTGACCGTAAAACGTCCGATTTACCATCTGAAAAGTATGTGACGTCACATAACATTGTAACAAGCGACGTCATTGAATGACGTCAACAAAATGCCGTTACTGATGAATTTGGGTTTTCATGGAAAAAAACAAGTGTGTATGTATGTTACCTTATATTTCTGGCATTTAAATGAAAAAGTATTAGAACTGAGATAACCATGCTAAGATTTTCAATCTGGGACGGTATGTGGTTGGTTTTACGGTCTGTGTCGCCGTAAAACGAAATTTCAGACCGTAAAACCACTCACATACCGTCCCAGATTGAAAATTTTAGCATGGCTATCTCTTAATTTCAATTGACATACACTGTACAAATTGCAACTGTAACCTTATTATGCAGAATTAAATAACAGGTTTTCAAGATTTTCTGGTGTCGTCTGCTACTGGGTACTGTCGCTCTTTGTTTTTTCTGAAATATCAGATGGATATTAAACGTGAACATGAGATTAAACAAGAAAATAATTATCAGCAAAATCAGGTATTTGTTAAATAAATGATGAATAAAGCATCATATTTTAATTCACAAGTACTGGTGTTTTGGGGAAATATCGTTTTTAAATGATCACTTAAATCTATTAAGGTATATTTATGTGTATTATTTGATCCTAAATAGCATAAGCCACCTATCATTGAGGTATTAAACAGTTATACAAACAGTGGTATAGAAATGCCATTTACAAACTATAAAGAAGTAAATTATTTAACCTGTCCTTTGACCTAAAACATCATATAAAACCCACTGGCAACCCATGAATTAGGCTGGTGTAGATAGGCATTGAAGACTTGTAGAAGTAGTCAAAAAGCAGAAATGTTGGAGACACATACAAAAGGAACATGTACACTTACTAGGTCTAAATATATATTTCCGTGAATTTGGAAGACGGGTTGTGGCTGATTCTGACTTTGATCCTCCATCCTCGTCTGGGAAGTCGTCGCTGTCACTGAATATCTCACCCATAGCCTCACCACTGTACTCACTCATGTCTGTCTCTGTCTGCAATAAGAGAACACCTCACCCATAGCCTCTCCACTGTACTCACTCATGTCTGTCTCTGCAATAAGAGAACACCTCACTCATAGCCTCACCACTGTACTCACTCATGTCTGTCTCTGTCTGCAATAAGAGAACATCTCATTCATAGCCTCACCACTGTACTCACCCATGTCTGTCTCTGTCTGCAATAAGAGAACATTTCACTCATAGTCTCACCACTGTACTCACTTATGTCTGTCTGTCTGCAATAAGAGAACACCTCACCCATAGTCTAATCACTGTACTCACTTAGTCTGTCTCTGTCTGTAATATTAAAAGAGAACATCTCACCCATATCCTCACCACTGTACTCACTCATGTCTGTCTCTGTCTGCAATAAAAGAACATCTCACTCATATCCTCACCACTGTACTCACTCATGTCTGTCTCTGTCTGCAATAAAAGAACATTTCACTCATATCCTCACCACTGTACTCACTCATGTCTGTCTCTGTCTGCAATAAGAGAACATCTCACTCATAGCCTCACCACTGTATTCACTCATGTCTGTCTGTCTGCAATAAAAGAACATCTCACTCATATCCTCACCACTGTACTCACTCATGTCTGTCTCTGTCTGCAATAAAAGAACATCTCACTCATATCCTCACCACTGTACTCACCCATGTCTGTCTCTGTCTGCAATAAGAGAACATTTCACTCATAGTCTCACCACTGTACTCACTTATGTCTGTCTGTCTGCAATAAGAGAACACCTCACCCATAGTCTAATCACTGTACTCACTTAGTCTGTCTCTGTCTGTAATATTAAAAGAGAACATTTCACCCATATCCTCACCACTGTACTCACTCATGTCTGTCTCTGTCTGCAATAAAAGAACATCTCACTCATATCCTCACCACTGTACTCACTCATGTCTGTCTCTGTCTGAAATAACAGACCATCTCACTCATAGCCTCACCACTGTATTCACTCATGTCTGTCTCTGTTTGTAATAAGAGAACATCTCACTCATAGCTGCACCACTGCATGTACTCACTCATGTCTGTCTCTGTATGCAATAAGAGAACACCTCACTCATAGCCTCACCACTGTATTCACTGATGTCTGCCTCTGTCTGTTATAAGAGAACATATCACTCATAGCCTCACCACTGTACTCACTCATGTCTGTCTCTGTCTGCAATAAGAAAACATCTCACTCACAGCCTCACCACTGTATTTACTCATGTCTGTCTGCCATAAGAGAACATCTGACCCATAGCCTCACCACTGTATTCACTCATGTCTGTCTGCCATAAGAGAACATCTGACCCATAGCCTCACCACTGTATTCACTCATGTCTGTCTGCTATAAGAGAACATCTCTCTCATAGCCGCACCACTGCATGTACTCACTTATGTCTGTCTCTGTCTGCAATAAGAGAACATCTCACTCATAGCCTCACCACTGTACTCACTTATGTCTGTCTGTGTCTGCAATAAGAGTACATCTCACTCATAGCCTCACCACTGTACTCATGCATGTCTGTCTCTGTCTGCAATAAGAGTACATCTCACTCATAGCTGCACCACTGCATGTACTCACTTATGTCTGTCTGTGTCTGCAATAAGAGAACATTTCACTCATAGCCTAACCACTGTACTCACTCATGTCTGTCTCCATCTATAAAAAGAGTACATCTCACTCATAGCCTCACCACTGTACTCACTCATGTCTGTCTGCCATAAGAGAACATCTGACCCATAGCCTCACCACTGTATTCACTCATGTCTGTCTGCCATAAGAGAACATCTGACCCATAGCCTCATCACTGTATTCACTCATGTCTGTCTGCCATAAGAGAACATCTGACCCATAGCCTCACCACTGTATTCACTCATGTCTGTCTGCCATAATAGAACAACCCATAGCCTCACCACTGTAGTCACTCATGTCTGTCTCTGTCTGCAATAAGAAAACATCTCACTCATAGCCTCACCACTGTACTCACTTATGTCTGTCTCTGTCTGTAATAAGAGAACATCTCACTCATAGCCTCACCACTGTACTCACTCATGTCTTTCTCTGTCTGCAATAAGAAAACATCTCTCTCATAGCCTCACCACTGTACTCACTCATGTATGTCTCTTTCTGCAATAAGAAAACATCTCACGCATAGCCTCACCACTGTACTCACTCATGTCTGTCTCTGTCTGTAATGACAGTACATCTCACTCACAACCCCACCACTGTACTCACTCATGTCTGTCTGTGTCTGCAATAAGAGAACATCTCACTCATAGCCTCACCACTGTACTCAATCATGTCTGTCTCTGTCTGCAATAAGAAAACATCTCTCTCATAGCCTCACCACTGTACTCACTCATGTATGTCTCTGTCTGCAATAAGAAAACGTCTCACGCATAGCCTCACCATTGTACTCACTCATGTCTGTCTCTGTCTGCAATAAGAAAACGTCTCATGCATAGCCTCACCACTGTACTCACTTATGTCTGTCTCTGTCTGTAATAAGAGTACATCTCACTCAAAGCCTCACCACTGAACTCACTCATGTCTGCAATAAGAAAACGGCTCACGCATAGCCTCACCACTGTACTCACTCATGTCTGCAATAAGAAAACGTCTCACGCATAGCCTCACCACTGTACTCACTCATGTCTGCAATAAGAAAACGTCTGATGCATAGCCTCACCACTGTACTCACTCATGTCTGTCTCTGTCTGCAATAAGAAAACGTCTCACGCATAGCCTCACCACTGTACTCACTCATGTATGTCTCTGTCTGCAATAAGAAAACGTCTCACGCATAGCCTCACCACTGTACTCACTCATGTCTGTCTCTGTCTGTTATAAGAGAACATCTCACGCATAGCCTCACCACTGTTCTCACTCATGTCTGTCTCTGTCTGTTATAAGAGAACATCTCACATAGCCTCACCACTGTTCTCACTCATGTCTGTCTAAGTCTGCAATAAGAAAACGTCTCACGCATAGCCTCACCACTGTACTCACTCATGTCTGTCTCTGTCCGCAATAAGAAAACATCTCACACATAGCCTCACCACTGTTCTCACTCATGTCTGTCTCTGTCTGTTATAAGAGAACATCTCATGCATAGCCTCACCACTGTACTCTCATGTCCGTCTGTCTGCAATAAGAAAACGTCTCACGCATAGCCTCACCACTGTACTAAACTCATGTCTGTCTCTGTCTGTAATAAGAGTACATCTCACTCATAGCCTCACCACTGTATTCACTTATGTCTGTTTGTGTCTGCAATAAGAGAACATCTCACTCATAGCCTCACCACTGTAATTACTCATGTCTGTCTGCCATAAGAGAACATCTGACCCATAGCCTCACCACTGTATTCACTCATGTCTGTCTGCTATAAGAGAACATCTCTCTCATAGCCGCACCACTGCATGTACTCACTTATGTCTGTCTCTGTCTGTAATAAGAGTACATCTCACTCATAGCCTCACCACTGTATTCACTTATGTCTGTTTGTGTCTGCAATAAGAGAACATCTCACTCATAGCCTCACCACTGTACTCACTGATGTCTGTCTGTGTCTGCAATAAGAGTACGTCTCACTCATAGCCTCACCACTCTACTCATGCATGTCTGTCTCTGTCTGCAATAAGAGTACATCTCACTCATAGCTGCACCACTGCATGTACTCACTTATGTCTGTCTGTGTCTGCAATAAGAGAACATTTCACTCATAGCCTAACCACTGTACTCACTCATGTCTGTCTCCATCTATAAAAAGAGTACATCTCACTCATAGCCTCACCACTGTACTCACTCATGTCTGTCTGCCATAAGAGAACATCTGACCCATAGCCTCACCACTGTATTCACTCATGTCTGTCTGCCATAAGAGAACATCTGACCCATAGCCTCATCACTGTATTCACTCATGTCTGTCTGCCATAAGAGAACATCTGACCCATAGCCTCACCACTGTATTCACTCATGTCTGTCTGCCATAATAGAACAACCCATAGCCTCACCACTGTAGTCACTCATGTCTGTCTCTGTCTGCAATAAGAAAACATCTCACTCATAGCCTCACCACTGTACTCACTTATGTCTGTCTCTGTCTGCAATAAGAGAACATCTCACTCATAGCCTCACCACTGTACTCACTCATGTCTTTCTCTGTCTGCAATAAGAAAACATCTCTCTCATAGCCTCACCACTGTACTCACTCATGTATGTCTCTGTCTGCAATAAGAAAACATCTCACGCATAGCCTCACCACTGTACTCACTCATGTCTGTCTCTGTCTGTAATGACAGTACATCTCACTCACAACCCCACCACTGTACTCACTCATGTCTGTCTGTGTCTGCAATAAGAGAACATCTCACTCATAGCCTCACCACTGTACTCAATCATGTCTGTCTCTGTCTGCAATAAGAAAACATCTCTCTCATAGCCTCACCACTGTACTCACTCATGTATGTCTCTGTCTGCAATAAGAAAACGTCTCACGCATAGCCTCACCATTGTACTCACTCATGTCTGTCTCTGTCTGCAATAAGAAAACGTCTCATGCATAGCCTCACCACTGTACTCACTCATGTCTGTCTCTGTCTGTAATAAGAGTACATCTCACTCAAAGCCTCACCACTGAACTCACTCATGTCTGCAATAAGAAAACGGCTCACGCATAGCCTCACCACTGTACTCACTCATGTCTGCAATAAGAAAACGTCTCACGCATAGCCTCACCACTGTACTCACTCATGTCTGCAATAAGAAAACGTCTGATGCATAGCCTCACCACTGTACTCACTCATGTCTGTCTCTGTCTGCAATAAGAAAACGTCTCACGCATAGCCTCACCACTGTACTCACTCATGTATGTCTCTGTCTGCAATAAGAAAACGTCTCAGGCATAGCCTCACCACTGTTCTCACTCATGTCTGTCTCTGTCTGTTATAAGAGAACATCTCACGCATAGCCTCACCACTGTTCTCACTCATGTCTGTCTCTGTCTGTTATAAGAGAACATCTCACATAGCCTCACCACTGTTCTCACTCATGTCTGTCTAAGTCTGCAATAAGAAAACGTCTCACGCATAGCCTCACCACTGTACTCACTCATGTCTGTCTCTGTCAGCAATAAGAAAACATCTCACACATAGCCTCACCACTGTTCTCACTCATGTCTGTCTCTGTCTGTTATAAGAGAACATCTCATGCATAGCCTCACCACTGTACTCTCATGTCCGTCTGTCTGCAATAAGAAAACGTCTCACGCATAGCCTCACCACTGTACTAAACTCATGTCTGTCTCTGTCTGCAATAAGAAAACGTCTTACGCATAGCCTCACCACTGTACTCACTCATGTCTGTCTCGGTCTGCAAGAAGACAACATCTCACTCATAGCCTCACCACTGTACTCACTCATGTCTGTCTCTGTCTGCAATAAGAGAACATCTCACTCATAGCCTCACCACTGTAGTCACTCATGTCTGTCTCTGTCTGCAATAAGAAAACGTCTCACGCATAGCCTCACCACTGTACTCACTCATGTCTGTCTCTGTCTGCAAAAAGAAAACATCTCATGCATAGCCTCACCACTGTTCTCACTCATGTCTGTCTCTGTCTGTTATAAGAGAACATCTCATGCATAGCCTCACCACTGTACTCACTCATGTCCGTCTGTCTGCAATGAGAAAACATCTCACACATAGCCTCACCACTGTACTAAACTCATGTCTGTCTCTGTCTGCAATAAGAAAACGTCTTACGCATAGCCTCACCACTGTACTCACTCATGTGTCTCGGTCTGCAATAAGACAACATCTCGCTCATAGCCTCACCACTGTACTCACTCATGTCTGTCTCTGTCTGCAATAAGAAAACATCTCACTCATAGCCTCACCACTGTAGTCACTCATGTCTGTCTCTGTCTGCAATAAGAGAACATCTCACTCATAGCCTCACCACTGTACTCATGCATGTCTGTCTCTGACTGCAATAAGAGAACATCTCACTCATAGCCTCACCACTGTACTCACTTATGTCTGTCTCTGTCTGCAATAAGAGAACATCTCACTCATAGCCTCACCACTGTACTCACTCATGTCTGTCTCTGTCTGCAATAAGAGAACATCTCACTCATAGCCTCACCACTGTACTCATGCATGTCTGTCTCTGACTGCAATAAGAGAACATCTCACTCATAGCCTCACCACTGTACTCACTTATGTCTGTCTGTGTCTGCAATAAGAGTACATCTCACTCATAGCCTCACCACTGTACTCATGCATGTCTGTCTCTGACTGCAATAAGAGAACATCTCACTCATAGCTGCACCACTGTACTCACTCATGTCTGTCTCCGTCTATAATAAGAGAACATTTCACTCATAGCCTCACCACTCTACTCACTCATGTCTGTCTCCGTCTGTAATAAGAGTACATCTCACTCATAGCCTCACCACTGTACTCACTCATGTCTGTCTCTGTCTGTAATAAGAGAACATTTCACTCATAGCCTCACCACTGTACTCACTCATGTCTGTCTCCGTCTGTAATAACAGTACATCTCACTCATAGCCTCACCAATGTACTCACTCCTGTCTCTGTCTGCAATAAGAGTACATCTCACTCATAGCCTCACCACTGTACTCACTCATGTATGTCTCTGTCTGCAATAAGAAAACGTCTCACGCATAGCCTCACCATTGTACTCACTCATGTCTGTCTCTGTCTGCAATAAGAAAACGTCTCATGCATAGCCTCACCACTGTACTCACTCATGTCTGTCTCTGTCTGTAATAAAAGTACATCTCACTCATAGCCTCACAAATGTACTCACTCATGTCTCTGTCTGCAATAAGAAAACGTCTCACGCATAGCCTCACCACTGTACTCACTCATGTCTGTCTCTGTCTGTAATAAGAGTACATCTCACTCATAGCCTCACCACTGAACTCACTCATGTCTGCAATAAGAAAACGGCTCACGCATAGCCTCACCACTGTACTCACTCATGTCTGCAATAAGAAAACGTCTCACGCATAGCCTCACCACTGTACTCACTCATGTCTGCAATAAGAAAACGTCTGATGCATAGCCTCACCACTGTACTCACTCATGTCTGTCTCTGTCTGAAATAAGAAAACGTCTCACGCATAGCCTCACCACTGTACTCACTCATGTATGTCTCTGTCTGCAATAAGAAAACGTCTCACGCATAGCCTCACCACTGTACTCACTCATGTCTGTCTCTGTCTGTTATAAGAGAACATCTCACGCATAGCCTCACCACTGTTCTCACTCATGTCTGTCTCTGTCTGTTATAAGAGAACATCTCACGCATAGCCTTACCACTGTTCTCACTCATGTCTGTCTAAGTCTGCAATAAGAAAACGTCTCACGCAAAGCCTCACCACTGTACTCACTCATGTCTGTCTCTGTCAGCAATAAGAAAACGTCTCACACATAGCCTCACCACTGTTCTCACTCATGTCTGTCTCTGTCTGTTATAAGAGAACATCTCATGCATAGCCTCACCACTGTACTCTCATGTCCGTCTGTCTGCAATAAGAAAACGTCTCACGCATAGCCTCACCACTGTACTAAACTCATGTCTGTCTCTGTCTGCAATAAGAAAACGTCTTACGCATAGCCTCACCACTGTACTCACTCATGTCTGTCTCGGTCTGCAAGAAGACAACATCTCACTCATAGCCTCACCACTGTAGTCACTCATGTCTGTCTCTGTCTGTTATAAGAGAACATCTCACATATAGCCTCACCACTGTAGTCACTCACGTCTTTCTCGGTCTGCAAGAAGACAACATCTCACTCATAGCCTCACCACTGTAGTCACTCATGTCTGTCTCTGTCTGCAATAAGAGAACATCTCACTCATAGCCTCACCACTGTAGTCACTCATGTCTGTCTCTGTCTGTTATAAGAGAACATCTCACGCATAGCCTCACCACTGTACTCACTCATGTCTGTCTCTGTCTGCAATAAGAGAACATCTCACTCATAGCCTCACCACTGTAGTCACTCATGTCTGTCTCTGTCTGCAATAAACAAACGTCTCACGCATAGCCTCACCACTGTTCTCACTCATGTCTGTCTAAGTCTGCAATAAGAAAACGTCTCACGCAAAGCCTCACCACTGTACTCACTCATGTCTGTCTCTGTCAGCAATAAGAAAACGTCTCACACATAGCCTCACCACTGTTCTCACTCATGTCTGTCTCTGTCTGTTATAAGAGAACATCTCATGCATAGCCTCACCACTGTACTCTCATGTCCGTCTGTCTGCAATAAGAAAACGTCTCACGCATAGCCTCACCACTGTACTAAACTCATGTCTGTCTCTGTCTGCAATAAGAAAACGTCTTACGCATAGCCTCACCACTGTACTCACTCATGTCTGTCTCGGTCTGCAAGAAGACAACATCTCACTCATAGCCTCACCACTGTAGTCACTCATGTCTGTCTCTGTCTGTTATAAGAGAACATCTCACATATAGCCTCACCACTGTAGTCACTCACGTCTTTCTCGGTCTGCAAGAAGACAACATCTCACTCATAGCCTCACCACTGTAGTCACTCATGTCTGTCTCTGTCTGCAATAAGAGAACATCTCACTCATAGCCTCACCACTGTAGTCACTCATGTCTGTCTCTGTCTGTTATAAGAGAACATCTCACGCATAGCCTCACCACTGTACTCACTCATGTCTGTCTCTGTCTGCAATAAGAGAACATCTCACTCATAGCCTCACCACTGTAGTCACTCATGTCTGTCTCTGTCTGCAATAAACAAACGTCTCACGCATAGCCTCACCACTGTACTCACTCATGTCTGTCTCTGTCTGCAATAAGAAAACATCTCATGCATAGCCTCACCACTGTTCTCACTCATGTCTGTCTCTGTCTGTCTCTGTCTGTTATAAGAGAACATCTCATGCATAGCCTCACCACTGTACTCACTCATGTCCGTCTGTCTGCAATGAAAAAACATCTCACACATAGCCTCACCACTGTACTCACTCATGTCTGTCTCGGTCTGCAATAAGACAACATCTCGCTCATAGCCTCACCACTGTACTCACTCATGTCTGTCTCTGTCTGCAATAAGAAAACATCTCACTCATAGCCTCACCACTGTAGTCACTCATGTCTGTCTCTGTCTGCAATAAGAGAACATCTCACTCATAGCCTCACCACTGTACTCACTTATGTCTGTCTGTGTCTGCAATAAGAGTACATCTCACTCATAGCCTCACCACTGTACTCATGCATGTCTGTCTCTGACTGCAATAAGAGTACATCTCACTCATAGCTGCACCACTGCATGTACTCACTTATGTCTGTCTGTGTCTGCAATAAGAGAACATTTCACTCATAGCCTCACCACTGTACTCACTCATGTCTGTCTCCGTCTATAATAAGAGAACATTTCACTCATAGCCTCACCACTCTACTCACTCATGTCTGTCTCCGTCTGTAATAAGAGTACATCTCACTCATAGCCTCACCACTGTACTCACTCATGTCTGTCTCTGTCTGTAATAAGAGAACATTTCACTCATAGCCTCACCACTGTACTCACTCATGTCTGTCTCCGTCTGTAATAAGAGTACATCTCACTCATAGCCTCACCAGTGTACTCACTCATGTCTCTGTCTGCAATAAGAGTACATCTCACTCATAGCCTCACCACTGTACTCACTCATGTCTGTCTCCGTCTGTAATAAGAGTACATCTCATGCATAGCCTCACCACTGTACTCACTCATGTCTGTCTCCGTCTGTAATAAGAGTACATCTCACTCATAGCCTCACCACTGTACTCACTCATGTCTGTCTGCCATAAGAGAACATCTGTCCCATAGCCTCACCAAGGTATTCACTCATGTCTGTCTGCCATAAGAGAACATCTGACCCATAGCCTCACCACTGTATTCACTCATGTCTGTCTGCCATAAGAGAACATCTGACCCATAGCTTCACCACTGTATTCACTCATGTCTGTCTGCCATAAGAGAACATCTGACCCATAGCCTCACCACTGTACTCACTCATGTCTGTCTCTGTCTGCAATAAGAGAACATCTCACTCATAGCCTCACCACTGTACTCACTTATGTCTGTCTCTGTCTGCAATAAGAGAACATCTCACTCATAGCCTCACCACTGTACTCACTTATGTCTGTCTCTGTCTGCAATAAGAAAATATCTCACGCATAGCCTCACCACTGTACTCACTCATGTCTGTATCTGTCTGTAATAACAGTACATCTCACTCATAGCCTCACCACTGTACTCACTCATGTCTGTCTGTGTCTGCAATAAGAGAACATCTTACTCATAGCCTCACCACTGTACTCACTCATGTCTGTCTCTGTCTGCAATAAGAAAACATCTCTCTCATAGCCTCACCACTGTACTCACTCATGTCTGTTTCTGTCTGCAATAAGAAAACGTCTCACTCATAGCCCTACCACTGTACTCACTCATGTATGTCTCTCTCTGCAATAAGAAAACGTCTCACGCATAGCCTCACCACTGTACTCACTCATGTCTGTTTCTGTCTGCAATAAGAAAACGTCTCACTCATAGCCTCACCAATGTACTCACTCATGTCTGTGTCTGTCTGTAATAAGAGTACATCTCACTCATAGCCTCACCACTGAACTCACTCATGTCTGCAATAAGAAAATGGCTCACGCATAGCCTCACCACTGTACTCACTCATGTCTGCAATAAGAAAACGTCTCACGCATAGCCTCACCACTGTACTCACTCATGTCTGCAATAAGAAAACGTCTGATGCATAGCCTCACCACTGTACTCACTCATGTCTGTCTCTGTCTGCAATAAGAAAACGTCTCATGCATAGCCTCACCACTGTACTCACTCATGTCTGTCTCTGTCTGCAATAAGAAAACGTCTCACGCATAGCCTCACCACTGTACTCACTCATGTCTGCAATAAGAAAACGTCTCACGCATAGCCTCACCACTGTACTCACTCATGTCTGCAATAAGAAAACGTCTGATGCATAGCCTCACCACTGTACTCACTCATGTCTGTCTCTGTCTGCAATAAGAAAACGTCTCACTCATAGCCTCACCACTGTACTCATGCATGTCTGTCTCTGGCTGTAATAAGAGTACATCTCACTCATAGCCTCACCACTGAACTCACTCATGTCTGCAATAAGAAAACGTCTGATGCATAGCCTCACCACTGTACTCACTCATGTCTGTCTCTGTCTGCAATAAGAAAACTTCTCACGCATAGCCTCACCACTGTACTCACTCATGTCTGTCTCTGTCTGTTATAAGAGAACATCTCACGCATAGCCTCACCACTGTTCTCACTCATGTCTGTCTCTGTCTGCAATAAGAAAACGTCTCACGCATAGCCTCACCACTGTACTCACTCATGTCTGTCTCTGTCAGCAATAAGAAAACATCTCACGCATAGCCTCACCACTGTTCTCACTCATGTCTGTCTCTGTCTGTTATAAGAGAACATCTCATGCATAGCCTCACCACTGTACTCACTCATGTCTGTCTGTCTGCAATAAGAAAACGTCTCACGCACAGCCTCACCACTGTACTAAACTCATGTCTGTCTCTGTCTGCAATAAGAAAACGTCTCACGCATAGCCTCACCACTGTACTCACTCATGTCTGTCTCGGTCTCCAATAAGACAACATCTCGCTCATAGCCTCACCACTGTACTCACTCATGTCTGTCTCCGTCTGCAATAAGAAAACATCTCACTCATAGCCTCACCACTGTAGTCACTCATGTCTGTCTCTGTCTGCAATAAGAGAACGTCTCACTCGTAGCCTCACCACTGTAGTCACTCATGTCTGTCTCTGTCTGCAAAAAGAAAACGTCTCACGCATAGCCTCACCACTGTACTCACTCCTCATGTCTGTCTCTGTCTGCAATAAGAAAACGTCTCACGCATAGCCTCACCACTGTACTCACTCCTCATGTCTGTCTCTGTCTGCAATAAAAAAACATCTCATGCATAGCCTCACCACTGTACTCACTCATGTCTGTCTCTGTCTGCAATAAGAGATCATCTCACTCATAGCCTCACCACTGTAGTCACTCATGTCTGTCTCTGTCTGCAATAAAAAAACATCTCATGCATAGCCTCACCACTGTTCTCACTCATGTCTGTCTCTGTCTGTTATAAGTGAACATCTCATGCATAGCCTCACCACTGTACTCACTCATGTCCGTCTGTCTGCAATGAGAAAACATCTCACGCATAGCCTCACCACTGTACTCACTCATGTCTGTCTCTGTCTGCAATAAGAAAACATCTCACGCATAGCCTCACCACTGTACTCACTCATGTTTGTCTCTGTCTGCAATAAGAGAACATCTCACTCATAGCCTCACCACTGTACTCACTCATGTCTGTCTCTGTCTGCAATAAGAAAATGTCTCAAGCATAGCCTCACCACTGTACTCACTCATGTCTGTCTCGGTCTGCAATAAGACAACATCTCGCTCATAGCCTCACCACTGTACTCACTCATGTCCGTCTGTCTGCAATAAGAGAACATCTCACGCATAGCCTCACCACTGTACTCACTCATGTCTGTCTCTGTCTGCAATAAGAAAACATCTCACGCATAGCCTCACCACTGTACTCACTCATGTCTGTCTCGGTCTGCAATAAGACAACATCTCGCTCATAGCCTCACCACTGTACTCACTCATGTCTGTCTCTGTCTGCAATAAGAAAACATCTCACTCATAGCCTCACCACTGTACTCACTCATGTCTGTCTCTGTCTGCAATAAGAAAACATCTCACGCATAGCCTCACCACTGTACTCACTCATGTCTGAGTCTTTTATGTTGGGTGGCAGAGGAGAGCGGAGGTGACAAGGGTTTTTGATTCTTCTATTTCTCAAAATGATTTCAGGTGTTTTTATCCACTTTCTGAAATGCATTCGGAACTACAGACATTACAGACATCAGCTTATACGTTTTGATACATTTGCCTAAGAATAAAAGAGGGTCAATAGGTTGTAGAGTTATGTAACTTGTGCATGGCATGTTATCTATTGATAACAAATACATGTTTGAAGATTTTTCCAATATGCCACATGGTTTAAAAGTTACCATCTTATATTCATATTTTTCACACAATGAACGTAAAATCAGTACTCAGATATTTCCATCCTATTGTTGATGTCAGAGTATATTGACAATAGGTTTGATTATAATTATAATGCAGTTGCACGTGCTTTATCATACAGTTGTACGTGCTATTGTATGTCGGAGGTATCTTATTGCTTTGACTGGTCGACAGGGCTCGACATGAGCCTTACGGACAGCTTGCCCATGGGGCAAGTTAACTCTGAAATTTACTTGCCCATGCCAGTTTGCTGGTTGCCCAATTATTTAGACCCTAAGTTTTTATTTTATATGGATATACTGTTTGAGTCTTCAAGAGTATTATATGATATAACTCTCACAGCACTTTTCTGAGAATTCTAAAAGCTGGTCTAATATTTACAATGTAACAACAATAATATCGGAAACCTGCAAAGAGCGATGGGTTTCTTTTATATTTTGTCATATTCTATGGTCCTTGTCCCTCAGTTTTGAAGTTGCCCGACAGGATTGAGATTTTGAGACGTTACCTGCCCGGAGCCAAGTTTTAACTGCCCCGGGCAGGTGGACAGTCCTTAACGTCGAGCCCTGGTTGAAATGGTTAAATGATTGACAACTACCATCATGTTAATTTGCTATATTTGTGTCACCTGCCATGTGCAGCCAGGACAATCTATCTGAAGACTAAAGACAGGGGTTGCAATCTTTCATGAGTTATGAGGCAGAGACAATTTTTATTATTGGGTCACAGTGACCATGATTTTTGACCTAGTAAGCTACTTACCCCAAATTCAATAAGGGTCATTGCTTTACCAGGGACAATCAAAATATGTGAAGACAGTGAGTGTAATCCTTTACAAGTTAATAATCTGAAACAAGTGTTCATCATTGGGTCACAGTGACCTTGACCTTTAACCTAATGATGCCAAAATCAACAGGCACAGACAATCAAACAATAAAGTTTGAAGAAAGTGGGTGCAATCATTCACAATTTCACAAGTTATTGAGCGGAAATTATTTTTCATAATAGGGTCACAGTGACCTTGAACTTTTACCTACTGACCCCAAAATTAGCGGTCATTGCCTAACCACGAACAATGATCCTACAAAGTTGGAAGCTGGTGGATAAAATCCTTCGCAAGTTATGGAGGAGATCTGATATTTCATTACTGGATCACAGGGAACCTGATCATTGACCTACCGACCCTAGAATCAATAGGGCATGTCCTCTCATCATAGGACAATCAAGGTATTAAGTTTGAAGACTGTGTGTTATTCCTTCGCAAGTTACTGAGCGGAAAATATTGTTCACTAGAAGGTCGCGTTTACCTTTGACCTACTGACCGAAAAATCAATAGGGGTCATTCTCTACCCAAAAGACAATCAAGTTATAAAGTTTGAAGATGGTGGTTGCAATCCTTCACAAGTTATTGAGCGGAAACGTGTTGGCTGCTGCCACCACCGACGGACAAAGAAATCCCCAAAAGTCTGCCATGCCACGCAGATGACACAAACAGGGGCATACTCTGCCAGAATGAGTTACAGAGTTGTGTAATGTGCGCACGGCATTAAGTTTCACTGCATTCTGCCAAACGGTTTCTGAGATAAAACGTAACGCGACGGGACTTTGAAACTCTTGTAATAGCTTATAAGTAGTTAACCTAACACCCTATAGTTGTGCCCTTTAATAGCTGACAAAGGAACTACAAACCGTAGTACTTTACACACAGGCAGGACTATTACCCACTTGATCTTTGTGTTGATGCAACTGTTGACTGGGTTGTACATGGAGCTGTTTGTGTCGTAGCTGCACCTGCTTTTGCCAGAGTTGTTGTTGGAGCTGTTGTAACTGCTCCTGCAGCTTGATACACTTGTCCTCCAAGTCAACTCCCATAGCCTTCTCCTGGTCAAGATCTACCTGTAAACTGTCATAAGACTTAAGATAAACATTTACTCCATACATTTCAGGAAATGTCAGAAAATAAATGCATAATGTAAATAATAGTCACAATGCACAGATTGAAATGTCTGTTTATTTTTTTCACTTTATTTACATGTAAATTATATTCACAAGAAATCCGTGGATTCACATGTCTCGCCTAATGGGGGCGGGACTTAAAAATAAAAAATTCAATGATGCTTAAATAAAAGTTTGTAAACATTTTAGTAACTAAAAACAATGGAGTTTGCTGTTTGCTGAGATGATATTTAAGTGCATTTGTTTAAAAAACAAAATGCCATTCTATTAAAAACAAGAGGCCCAAGAGACCCTGTGGATGCTCTACTGGCTAAAACGGCTCTTATATCAAGGGTTGTCAACATAAAATTTCCATCAGTAGTTTTTTTAAAACATTGCAAAAACAACAGGGATAGGATGGCCTTAGATCGCTCACCTGGTAATCATGGGCAATAAATCTGCTGTGTCTAGTCTGGCATGCATATTTTTTAATTTGTCCCACTTTCTTCTATGAATGAAATTTCATAACAAGAGGCCCAAGAGGGCCTGTGAACGCTCTACTGGCTGTTATACCATTGATGAATCAAGTCGTACTACATGGTGTCTAGAGTGTACACAAGGTTATTCAAGTATTTGACCTAGTGACCTAGTTTTTGACCCCATGGGACCCATTTTCGAACTTGACCAAAATATAATTAAGACAACATTTCGACAAAGTTTCATCAAGATCGGGTCAGAAATATGGCCTCTAGAGTGTACACAAGGTTTTTCAAGTATTTGACCTAGTGACCTAGTTTTTGACCCTGTGTGACCCATTTTCGAACTTTAGCAAGCTATAATTGAGACAAATATTCTGACAAAATTGCACCAAGATCGGGTCAAAAATATGGCCTCTAGAGTGTACACACGGTTTTTCCAAAGTTTGACCTAGTGACCTAGTTTTTAAAACCATGTGACCCATTTTCAAACTTGACCAAGATATAATTAAGACAAACATTCTGACAAAGTTGCATCAAGCTCGGGTCAAAAATATGGCCTCTAGAGTGTACACAAGGTTTTTCCAATATTTGACCTAGTGACCTAGTTTTTAACTTCATGTGACCCATTTCCGAACTTGATCAAGATATAATTAAGATAAACAATTTGACAAAGTTTCATCAAGATTGGGTAACAAATATGACCTCTAGAGTGTACACAAGAAAAGTTAACGGACGACGGAAAACGGACAACACACCATCCCATAAGCTCTACTGGCCAAGTTTGACCTAGTGACCTAGTTTTTAACACCATGTGACCCATTTTTGAACTTGACCAAGATATAATTAAGACAAACATTTGACAAAGTTTCATCAAGATTGGGTCAGAAATACGGCTTCTGGAGTGTACACAAGGTTTTTCAAGTATTTGACCAAGTGACCTAGTTTTTAACCCCATCCCATGTGACCCATTTTCAAACTTGACCAAGATATAATTAAGACAAACATTCTGACAAAGTTGCATCAAGCTCGGGTCAAAATAATGGCCTCTAGAGTGTACACAAGGTTTTTCCAATATTTGACCTAGTGACCTAGTTTTTAACTTCATGTGACCCATTTCCGAACTTGATCAAGATATAATTAAGATAAACAATTTGACAAAGTTTCATCAAGATTGGGTAACAAATATGACCTCTAGAGTGTACACAAGTTTTTTCAAGTATATGACCTGGTGACCTAGTTTTTGACCCCACATGACCCATTTCTAAACTTGACCGAGATTTCATTGAGACAAACATTCTGACAAAGTTTCATCAAGATCGGGTCAAAAATATGGCCTCTAGAGTGTACACACGGTTTTTCCAAAGTTTGACCTAGTGACCTAGTTTTTAACACCATGTGACCCATTTTTTAACTTGACCAAGATGTAATTAAGACAAACATTTTGACAAAGTTTCATCAAGATTGGGTCAGAAATACGGCTTCTAAAGTGTACACAAGGTTTTTCAAGTATTTGACCTAGTGACCTAGTTTTTAACACCATGTGACCCATTTTCAAACTTGACCAAGATATAATTAAGACAAACATTCTGACAAAGTTGCATCAAGCTCGGGTCAAAAATATGGCCTCTAGAGTGTACACAAGGTTTTTCCAATATTTGACCTAGTGACCTAGTTTTTAACTTCATGTGACCCATTTCCGAACTTGATCAAGATATAATTAAGATAAACAATTTGACAAAGTTTCATCAAGATTGGGTAACAAATATGACCTCTAGAGTGTACACAAGTTTTTTCAAGTATTTGACCTAGTGACCTAGTTTTTGACCCCACATGACCCATTTTTAAACTTGACCGAGATTTTATTGAGACAAACATTCTGACAAAGTTTCATGATGATTGCATCAGAAATGTGGCCTCTAGAGTGTACACAAGCAAAAGTTAACGGACGACGGACGGACGGACAACACACCATCCCATAAGCTCTGCTGGCCCTTGGCCAGTAGAGCTAAAATTGGATGAGGTGGGGGTTATATTAACATTCTAAACAAATATGGTAAAGATCAGATAAAAAATGAAGTAACTACAGATTTAACAAAGGAAAATACAATATAGCATTTTTCAACAAATTGCGGGCCATAACCTGTCGTTACTAACAAGATCTAGCTAGTTTTCAAACTTGTCCAAGATTTCATTGATATACCGCGCTTTGCACAACTATAGCCATTATACTGAGGCTTCCTGCCAAATTTTGTTGAAAACCAACATGCCGTTTAGGAGTAGTGCCAACAAGAAATTTAAAGTCAAACTGTCAAAGTGCCATAACTCCGTCATAAATCAGCAAACTGGAACAAAAGCGTGACATGTACAACTAGACATCATACCGATGTTTCCTGCCAAGTTTCGTCGAAATCCAACAAGGCGTTTAGGAGAAGTAGCGCCGACAAGAAATTTAAAAGTAAAAATGTCAAGGGGCCGCAACTCCATCAAAAATCAACGAACCGCAAAAAAACGCAATAGGCACAACTGGAAATCATAGCAATGCTTCTTGCTAACACGGGGTTAACACCAAAAAATGAGGCAAAATATAGCATTTTTAACTAAATCAAGGGCCATAACTCCGCTGTTACTGGTCCGATCTGGCTGGTTTTCGAACTTGTGCGAGCTTTCATCATCAGCTCCAAAAAGTAGGTCAAGGTCATAGATGAAATCCGTGCATCCAAAAAGATGCACTTCCCAGGACACAACTATGTCAAAATAGAATATGTTTTCTTCCAAAGATTAAGCTATAAATTAGGTTTAAAACATCTAGTGCATAATTATAGTTCATGAGAAAGTGATGTAAATGTAACAATTAAAGTTATCTGCCCTTTGCTTGGATGGTGAAGGTCACATCTACATTTGCTTTGTCACGTTGCAATGTACCACTCAAGATACAACTATAAGCAAAGTTTGAAAGGTCTTAGTGCATACAGTTTGTGAAAGTGACCTAAACGCAAAAGTTGAACCTAAGTATTATAAGGTTATCTGCCCTTTGCTTGGAGGGTCAAGGTCACTTCCACATTTGCTTTGTCATGTTGCAATGTACCACTCAAGATACAACTATAAGCAAAGTTTGAAAGGTCTTAGTGCATACAGTTTGTGAAAGTGACCTAAACGCCAAAGTTGAACCTAAAAATTATAAGGTTATCTGCCCTTTGCTTGGACGGTCAAGGTCACTTCCACATTTGCTTTGTCACGTTGCGATGTAACACTAAGATACAACTATAAGCAAAGTTTTAAAGGTCTAGTGCATACAGTTTGTGAAAAAGTGACCTAAACGCAAAAGTTGAACCTAAAAATTATTAAGTTATCTGCCCTTTGCTTGGAGGGTCAAGGTCACTTCCACATTTGCTTTGTCACGTTGCAATGTACCACTCAAGATACAACTATAAGCAAAGTTTGAAAGGTCTTAGTGCATACAGTTTGTGAAAGTGACCTAAACGCAAAAGTTGAACCTAAAAATTATAAGGTTATCTGCCCTTTGCTTGGACGGTCAAGGTCACTTCAACATTTGCTTTGTCACGTTGCGATGTAACACTAAGATACAACTATAAGCAAAGTTTTAAAGGTCTAGTGCATACAGTTTGTGAAAAAGTGACCTAAACGCAAAAGTTGAACCTAAAAATTATTAAGTTATCTGCCCTTTGCTTGGAGGGTCAATGTCACTTCCATATTTGCTTTGTCACGTTGCGATGTACCACCCAAGATACAACTATAAGCAAAGTTTGAAAGGTCTAGTGCATACAGTTTGTGAAAAAGTGACCTAAACGCAAAAGTTGAACCTAAAAATTATTAAGTTATCTGCCCTTTGCTTGGAGGGTCAAGGTCACTTCCACATTTGCTTTGTCAAGTTGCGATGTACAACCCAAGATACAACTATAAGCAAAGTTTGAAAGGTCTAGTGCATACAGTTTGTGAGAAAATGACCTAAACGCAAAACTTGAATGTTGCCGCCGCCGGAAAAGCAACACCTTTGTCTCTTTTTTTCTTCGAAAAGGCGAGACAAAAATCAGTATTATAATTATATTTTCATGTTTTAGATACACAAATAAAACAATGAGAAACAGCAAATTATATATATATATCGCAAGAATCTTTCTCACGAGGGAATTATTTTCCGTATCACGACAACAATGTTAATTATAACTATATATTATATATTCTGTGATGAATTTCTTTCCAATCGTCAATATTTTTACACCAGTTTGCCTTTTCACACCAGTTTGCACGAGAACGCCAAGACAACGTTACGTCATACAAACAAAACAAGTGGAACCGGAACTCTTTGTTAATTTGCGAAATTGGTATTTCATAGTGGCGGAAACTGAGAAAGACGTCCGTAAAACAATCGGAACGTCATTTGGCGTTTCCGCCAAGTGCTGTTGTAAAATGCCGAGCAATGTTCCGTACTGCGAAACATTTTGCAGTAGAGCAAACGAGTAGATATAGTTGTTTTTCTATTCCAAGTATTTCCTATACAAATCACAGAAAATATGTAATATAAACAATTATTGAACAACAGAGCAATGCAACAATTTAACAAATCTATGAGGCAATATTAGGCCGACCATAAAAAAAGTGTTGGTTTGCTGTTTCCCTACCTACCCATGAAAAAGGGCCCTACCAAAAACTTTTTATAGCAAATCCAAAAAAATTCAGCTACCTACCTACCCAGTTATGAAATCCTGGGTCGGGAAACAGTAAACAAATATTTTTTCAAGGATGGCCTTGAGGGCAAGCATTTGAAAACAGTAATATATACACATTGAGTCACCTGATGAATTTGTCATCTGCCTGTGGTTGGTTTGTTACTGTCAATCTTTCTGCCTCCATGTTTGTTGTTCTCTGCAGCTCTTCACATAAGCTAGAGCTTTTTTCTGCGGAAAACAGGATTAAAATAAAGCAAGAAAACAATATGGAACATTAGATTTAGATCATCATGTTTTGTACAATTGATATGTTGTAAACTTATGAAAATAAAATATGTTTAAACCAATGATTCCATGATGATAAATTCTTGATATCTTAATTTTTAATACAAAAAATTAAAAAGTTCATTTTTAGGGAGTTGTCCGTCCATCTGTCCGAAAAAAGACCCATAATTTTCTTGATGAAACATAATATGCAAAATCTGAACGAATCTGAACGAATCTGAACAATGTTGAAGATACTAGAATGTAAACAAAAAATGTGTCCATGGGATATGGATGACCCCACTGCAAACTATCTGCCTAACTGTGACCTTGACCTTTGAGCCACTGACATGATTCTTACACAAGACACACCTTCTCATTGTGATGAACATTTGTGTGAAGTTGATGCAATTCCCTTCAGTAATTTTGGACTAATGGCTGACACGAAAAAAATGACCTTTGACTGTGACCTTGACCTTTGAGACACTGACATGATTGTTGCAAACGACACACCTTCTAAATGTGATGAAAATTTGTGTGAATTTTGATGCAAATCTCTTCAGTAGTTTCCAAGTAATGGCTGAGACTTGAATTCTTTTACAATTTTTTTACCTTTGACCTCCAAGTGTGACCTTGACTTTTGAGACACGGACACGATTCTTGAACGCGAAACACCTTCTCAATGAGATGAACATTTGTGTGAAGTTTGACGCAACTCCCTTCAGTAGTTTTTTTTGTTTTTTTTAATTTAATATTTTATTTCATCAATGTGTTGCATAATACAAATCATAACTAAAATAATTGTACAGGAAAATTACAAACATATATGTGTCTTATAATTTATAAAAATATATGTTTTTAAAATGCATGTGTTATAAATATGATTGTCATTTTATGTATATTGGCAGAAAAAAGTATAGCGCTGCAGTGCATTTAATGTGACACATTTAACTAGTACAAGTTCTCCGAAGGTAGCACCTTCGGTAATCATATCCCTGTGATTTTCATTGTATGAAATAATTTATTAAAGATGAGTATCAGCAGGCTGATACAAAAAGGAGAAGGAAAATGAGAGATATAGGGATCTGTAGCTTTTCCAATTCATATCATTTTAAATGTTCTGTTGGAGAAAGACTCCACCTTTTTTAACATGTTGTTCTAATTTATCCCTGTTTAAGCGTTATTTCTTGCTCAATTGCTATGTGTTTATACAGATATTATTTAAAAAATATAAAATTAGGATCTGTGTTTTGACATTTGTTGATGAATATAAAATATATTGCTAATCAAATTATATATACTGAAAGGAAAAAGAAACGCGACACAGGAATTTCGGCTATATATTGTATGCACAATATGCTGCTGTTAATCGAATGGTACATGGCTATGTAGAATCTTTCCTTTCAGAAAAAAAGACTAAAACAACACATAACACAGCAAATAGTATTCCTGCACAGTTTCATTATTGACAGAGTATGTTTTTGGCTCAAGCAAACTTAGGATGCAACATTTTGCAAACTCTTTACTTTAAATACAGTATTGAACTGGCTCAGTTTTTCAAAGAGAAATTTCAACATTTATGAATTTCTTGTTACAATGTGTACTGTGATTAAAATGTCTACAACATCACAGATGTGTCCTTTCTATAACTAACTGCAACTTTTTTTTTTACATAACATCTTGGGATTTCCTTGGCATTAAATGGAATTAAAGGCATTTTCGGTAGTTTTCCATGCGCAGCTTCTTTGGGCGACTTCTCTTCTAAAACTATTGGATGGATTTTCCTACAAATTTGCAGGAATGTTGCTTGTGATGTCTAGTTGTAGTTTTGTCTGTTTTTTTTTTTTTTTTGTTTTTTTTATTCAAATATTATTTTTTTGGAATTTTTTTTTATTGTCTTTATTTAAATAAAGGCCTATTATTAGATACATAAAATAGGAAAAATATAGCTTTTTGTTAAAATTCCAACAAAATTAAAAAATTTAAGCATAATGGTACGGTTCCAAAAACCAATATTAAATCTCAATATGCATTGTGACCTATAAATTTAATTGCATATATTGTCTAAATATATGTTCAAATAAGTGCCTAGGAAGTTTGAACAAATTCTGTTATTAGGAAGGAACATAATAAAAAAGGAAAATATACCATTTCTATATAATTTCATACAAAACTTGGCCTTTTAGCATAGGGGTAGGGTTTCAATTTTTTTTTCTAAACAAGCATGGGGACCTATCATTTTTATTGCACATTTTGTTTAAATATATGTTAAACTATGTGCTTAAAAAGTTTAAACAAATTCTATTATTGGGAACATACAAAAAAAAAAAGGAAATTGTATCATTATGGGCTAATTTGTGCATAAATTGTGGTAATGGTCTCAACAGATTTTGTAAAAAAATATAGATGAGCTTTAAATGTTATTGTAATTAAATGTTCTTTACTTTAATACAATTTTAGCAGAATTGTGACCAATGAATAAATGATTAGACTTCAAAAATGTCTTATTTAGCTATTTCATGGACTTGTTCAACTTTTTGGACAGATTGACATGACGGTGGCATTACAAATTATTTTTTAAAATTTTAACAATCATGATGACCTACCATTATTTTTGCCTTTTCTGTCTATATATATAACAGACTTACTGTACAAAAAGTTTATAGTCCACTCAGCCTGTGAAATTGTACCACTCAACATCAAACTAATTGCAACAGAAATGATTTACTGATTTCCTGATAGTAACATATATTGCGAAAAAACACAAAAAAGTCTAGAAAAATCTAGATAGGGGAAATAAGTTTTTTATAGCTCCAATATTTACGCTTTTCATAAAACACCATCAGATTTAGAGTTATTTGTAGCTGCTGCATTTTATTTAGAATAAGACATTTTAATGATGTATTACACTATTAAGACCTTAATTAATCATAACAAATACATTTTTGAACAATTACAAAATACAGGTATATTTTAACGCTGTTTGTTGAAAAGTGCATATTAAATTACCCCACCCACTGAAATCACAATAGAGAAATTGCATATCAAAGGTAAAGTTATGTTATATGTATTTCTTATTACAGTTTAGGACAAATACTCAAATTAAAATTGATGATGAAGTGTTGGGTTAATATATTAGCCTCTATATGGTAGCCGTCGGCATTGTCGGCAGCTATTAATATCCCATTGTTAGCATCATTCCTTGATAATTATTTTTGGAAGAGTGAAAAGTAAATACTGAAATTAAGATTGATGGTGAAGCGCCGGTTGTTGGGGTGGGGGTGGGGTGTTTGGGTGGAGGGCGGATAATATATTGACCACTATATTGTAGCTGTCGGCAATCATTTATTAATCCATTGTTAGCGTTATGTTAGTTGCGCACAATTATTGAACATACCATATTAATAGTCATAATAGAGCTGAAAGGTTTTTAGACAATTCTTTACGTATGGTTAACTGTTCCTACACAAAACTATCACAACACCATGGGTAAATATCCTTATATATATTTTAGCATATTATGCTATAGTAATTGATGTTACAGCATTATACTTTAAGTTATACGATTTCTATGCCATAATTCGCAATGTTAATTACTAGTTAATCAATAACTCATAGCTTTCACTATTGAATGATAATGCCAAATCAATACAACATCACAAAAAGCTTGAATACCCGAATTACCGATTTATATATCATTTGCAACTTGATTTGCATGAGCATTAGCCCTTTTTAGAGTTGATCATTATAGACACATGATATGTTACCTCACCCAGTCACATTATACTGATACCAGGCCAACCAGTCCTAGGACTACCTTTTATATGCTGATATGCTGAGCATCAAGCAATGGAGCTACTAGTATCATTTTCTAAAGTCGTTGGTATGACCAGGTCGGGTATTGAACCCACAACATCCTGCATGCGAGGCGGATGCTCTACCATTACGTCACCACTGTGGTTCTTAGCATTTGTAATTGTGTCATGACATACTGCAAGGTGAGGTGAAGTAGTAATACTTCCTAATTACAAGTAGTTTGTATTAATGTTGTAGGCATAGATATACACAATTTACCGTTCTGATCGATGCAAGAGCTCTATCAAGACACTACCACAACCTATCCTGGTCATCACTTATTATGAATAGTGATATTTTCAAGAATGAAAGTCATACTACAAAAGCACTAGAAGTGGATGTTGACATTTGAAACCTCTTCACTTATGTTCTCATAGTAAACTATTATTAAATTAGTCCATAATTTTGAGTAGAAAACTTATTTAAGCCAGTAAATATTAACACCAAATTTCGTGTTATTATCTTATTGGATCTAATTTTACTTATTTTGGTATGCTAACTTTTTAATGTGTGTTGATACATGTTTGTCATGTATGCACTACCTATACTGCAAAATGACCCGTTGGCCCAGCTTCACAGTAAGCAAGGTCATTCATAGGGCACAAGGCAAAAGTGCACTAGTTCTTAGATGTGTTCGTGATATTAAATTGAAATAATAAATTTGGTATATGTTTCAAGCTATTATTTTATTCTATTTAGTTGATTGCGTATGCTCCTAACTATGTTAACTATTTGATTTTGCGTTTGTATTAACATAGTCTGGCTGTAAGTTACTGTAAGGCTCTATGCATATAAACAATTAACAATACACAAGTAAAATGTTAAAGAAGTAACCCGCCAAATAATGGCAAAATTACACTACAAAACTGTTTGTTAAAACTCTATCCATGTGTTTAGGTCATATACTTATGTATATGTACCGTAAAATACCCGTGATTGAATATGCGTAAACAATAATTATGTGTTGATAACTCTTAATTTGACGCTGCAGTTTTGGAGTTTGTCCTGGCTGGTTAAAGCCGTTTATAATGTGTCTATAGAATTAGGATTCTCAAAATGTTTTCGTTATATACAGGTTTAGAAACGGTGTATATATGTTATACAATTGCCACTTGAAGGGACTTTAACATGCCATAATCTGACCCAAAAGTATATTCCAAGGAGTAGGGGGTCATACTGGGGTTATATTGCCAAACGTCCATGCAAGTCAAAGATGTCGTATCATGACTATAATTGTGTATTGACAATAGTTTGGGCGCAATAATACTGTAATTTTGTATTGCAAATAAAAAAAACACTAACAGTTTAGAAAAAATTACTAGATAACTTAATTACCATGCGTTTTTCAATATGGGATTTCTAGCCTGAATGAGAGTTTGCATAAACAAACTAGTGCGCCAGCATGTGTTTGTTTATTTGGACGTATTTTCATGAGTATCATCACTCGGTATTGAAAAACTCATGGTAATATTTACCTATCTCTCTCCAAAGTTATTATCAAAGAAGCTTGGATCACAGAGATCATATTTTTCTAGCAAAGAATGCATAAAGTTTATGTAAGTCAAGTAATAAGAAGGATCCTTAATCAAGGTATTGTTTTATCAAGCACAGTCAGATATGTACAGATATAGATATGTGTGTTCTTAAAGCTTCGTCAGTCATACTGCGACTACCTAATGCTTTTCACAATAACAGTTCCTGTGCAGATAAAGTGTTTCTGTTGCAAATACTTAAAGAAATAACATTGTATTGCCAAAGGCTTGGGTATTTCTAATTGACGACAATGCCGACGATTATCATACATTAGTCAATGTTTCACCCCCAGTGCTTCATCGTCGATCTTATTACGAATGTTTACACAACAATGTTCTATGAAACTGATTATAACACAGTTTTACACTGAAATGCAGATCCATTGTAATTAAGTGGGTGGGGTAATTCAATATGCGAATTTTAAGAAACAGTGTTGAAATAGGCATTTATATGCATTGTTCATTCAAACTTTTCAATTTTTATTATTTAGCTATGTCTTTATATTGTAATACCTCATTGAAATGTATTATTCGTAACACAATGTTGCAGATATACATACACATAAACCTGCAGTGATTTTATGAAAAATGCACATTTTCGAGCCATGAAAAATCTTATTTCCCCTATCTAGATTTTTCTAGACTTTTTTGTGATTCTTTGCAATATATGTATCTATCAGAAAATCAGAAAATCATTTCTGTTGCAATTAGTTTGATGTGGGTTCACAGGCTGAGTGGACTATTAAAGAAAATCTGTTATGCAGAAAAAACTATAAAAAATGTCTTTAAGTGTACAGTATATACAATATATAGCGGAAATTCCCATGTTGCGTTTCTTTTTCCTTTCAGTATAGTTTGTTACAACTGTCGAATCAGTTAAACAAAATGATATTGTTTCTAAATTTAAATTAATGTTCACAGTTATATCGTAAGATCTAGCCAAAACTTTTGCGCACCCAAAATAAGTGGTTTAATGTTTCAATGTTCATATTGCAAAAGTTACAAAGGTTTGAGCCTGCCAACTTGTATTTCATCAACGTTTTATTTGTTGGGATAATTCGCATTAAATATTTATATTGAAAATTTCTTAGTTTGAAGTCTATTGTGGATATAAACGGATTTGTGTATATTTAATCCAATTAAGATCGGTTTTGTTAAACGTATTTTCCCATTTGTGTTGTTGTTTATAGTTTTCTGTATTGTTTCTTTGTTTAGGCCTAAATTAAAATATTGTTTGTTTACCCTTTAACTACCCAGCAAAAAATTACTGGGTAGGTAGGCAGGTAAATTATTTTATTTTATTTGATAGAACTATATTTTCTTGCATGTTTTTTAAAATGATATATTTTAACATGTATCTATTCTAAAATGTATGTTGTGTGTTTGTAATTATTATTTAATAGTTGCTATTACAATGCATAACACTTTTGTATTGCTTGTTGCAACCATCGAAGGAAAAAAAAAAGAAAAAAGAAAAGAAATTGGGAGCGTAATAAAATATTTTGGGTCAGGGCTAAAACTTCGGGTCGGTAGGTAAAGGGCAAACAAACAAGATTTTAATTTAGGCCTTATTTGGAAATTGTAAAGAAACTTGTTTGCTTTTTCTGAAGTAATTAATTTTTCTAACGTTTCGTTTAATAGTAAATGTTTGGTATTAATTGTTCAATTTTAAGACGATCTTTCCACTATTTCGAAATAACTGAAATAAGTTGGTTATATTTGAGAAAATCTGTAACTGGTATGTCATAAAGTTCACTAAATTCTACAAATGTATAGAAATCTCTTTTCCTGTAATCATATATTTTCTATGTATTTTATTCCTTTATTAAACCATATATTTTGAAAAAGGTTTTTTCCTTCAATTTGTTTTTGAACTTTATTCCAGATTTCTTTGCCAATGTTTTTTTTTTATCCATGACCGTGATTATTTGCTGTAAAATATGTCTGTTTTGAACAGGTTTATTACTTTTTTTCTTCTAAGTTACATTCGAAAATGTGTTTTCCGCCGTATTGTTCAAGTTTAGACAGGTAATTACGTTTCCACAAACCAGAATTATAGCCGTCAAATAATCTTTTGTTAGGGATAGATATCAATCATTTTTAGATCACCATTTTGATAACTTGCACATTTCTTTTGATTTTATCGGGCTTCGAGTCTGAAATAAATTCGAACATATGATTCTTTACTTGTTTTACCTTTATATTTGATGGAAAAGGCAATACAGTTAAGGGGTAAATTAAATTTGGGAATGCAAAAGTTTTAATAACTGTAATTTTTCCTATCAAACTGAGTTTTCTATGTTGCCAGATTTTTATGCAATTTTTAAATTCTTCTTTCTTTGAATCATAGTTAGTATCGAGCATATGCTTTGTCTCGGTATAAAATTCTATTCCTAAAGTTTTATGTAAGAGGTATTTCAGGTCTTTATTTTTTAATGAACCTGCTCTTAAAATGCTACATTTTCCCGTATTTAATATCAAACCGGATACTTAACTAAAGTTGTCGAAGATATTTACAAGTGTTTCAAATGAACGTTTTGAACCATCCGTTAAAAACGTTGAATCATCCGCAAAAAGGGTATTTTTAAATGCCATACCCTGCATACCTTTAATATTATTATTGTTTAAAATTTTGTATGACAAAAGTTTGATACAAATAATAAATAAATAAGGCGATAAAGGACACCCTTGACGGACACCTCTTTGAATTGGGAAAAAATCTGTCATGTGACCATTATTTAAAACACAACTTTTAGAATCAGTATAAAATAGTTTTACCCAATCTAAAAGTTAGTCACCAAAATTGAAATGTTTTAATGATTTTGAATAAGAACTCATGATCAAGGCTATCACATGCTTTTTCAAAATCTGCAAAAAATAGAAGAGCTGGAAGTTGATCGTCTTCTAGGTGATCTAGAATTTCACATAAAAGTCTAATATTTTCACCTTCTGTAGTTTCTAAGTAATGGCTGAGACACAATTTTTTTTTTACAATTTTTTTACCTTTGACCTCCAAGTGTGACCTTGACCTTTGAGACACGGTCATGATTCTTGCGCGCAACACACCTTCTCATTGTGATGAACATTTATGTGAAGTTTGACAAAATTCCCTTCAGTAGTTTCCGAGGAATGGCTGAGACACGATTTCGGACAGACGGACGGACAGTGTGATTACTATATGCCTCCCTTTGGGAGCATAAAAATGCAAAGTGTGACCAAAATTGAAATAGCTGAGCCAAATCTGAACAATATATATATGAGTATGAACAATATATATATATATATATAGATTATTTAACTGCTGCAATTGATTACCGGTATAGGGAAATCCTTCTCAAGATGGTAGACGTGTTGTTCTTTTCACGAACGAGCGTCGACTACCATCGAGTGAAGGATTTCCCTATAATCGAACACAGCACTTAAATAATCTATTTATTACGTTTTAAATCAGTTTATGTATAATGTTAACCTAAATTCTCCGCTTTATTGAACATTAACGACGGATGACATCGACGTCAGCATCACTTTATTTGCGTCACAACTCAATGTCACAGTTAATTATTTTTGAGTTCGGAGTTACTTATTGAGAAATCCCAATCTTTTACCCACATAAATGTAATAAATGAGGATATATAACTGTTAAACCACATACTACTATTGTCCAGGAGAATTCTATCCAGTTGAGTCTGTAGACTTTGTTTCTGCTCACATAGTTTGTCAACAACTTTTTGTCTCTCCTCATACAGCTTTATACCTGAAATAAGCAAACATATCCTCAAAACTAGATAAAGATTTCTTGCATACTGGACAAGGATATCCGCCATTTTACCGGGGCTAGATATTGCCATCTCACCTCTAAGGGTCGAGATAAAATTCATGCGCGCCAACATCCGGTATGCTGGAAAACATGCAAAACGTTACTAGCTGGCGGCGTCAATGCACAACATTTCTCTTATGTGCAAGAAAAAGAATCTATCATGGGTATTCGGTTCAGATAGGGAATTCCAACCCTCAGTATGTGTTTTAATCGGAACCTCGGCAGAGCCTCGGTTACGATAAAAACTCGTATTGGAATTCCCTATCTTCACCGGATACCCATGTAAGATTCTTATAATCCTGCCCCCACTGTAAGCTGTCCGTCGAGAAATTTAGGAGGAGTAGTACGGACAATATTTAATCATTATGAATTCATAAAAGGGCCATAACTCTGCTGCAAGTCATTGAACCGGAACAATGTGACTTCCAAGTTGTCAAAATCTGTTGAGTGCAAAAGAAGTCCGGACAATAAAGTGTGAAGTAAACTTACATACATGTATACAAAAGTATGTACATACAAAAGTGTGATGACACTGACGAGGGCAATATTATATGTGCCCCACCACCCCATATATGGGTCACTTGTCAACTTACTACAAATACTCATGACTTTTAAAAATCATGAGTATTATATATTTGTATGTATTTTCTTATGGAACATTTTATTCCATATTTTCATGATGCAAATTGTTCCTGGGGCATGTGTCTTAAATTAATATGATAGGCCATACAGTGTTTCTTTTGTTTTTATGTTTTTTAACTTCCATTTAATCAGAATAGCTGTTTCTTTTAAAATTTAATATCCATTTTGAAAGCATGAACAATTTAAAGAAAATGTTTTCTCTGAACGAGTTCCTTGTTGCTCATTCATGAAAAATTATCTACAGCTTTGGGCCAGCATAGAAAGACACCGCGTTTAAGATGTTCTCACCACTGCGGGTCTGAATCCTACTGGTAGCTGGACTTAAATTTTAAATTGTAAATTGAGAAAAAAAGGAAAAATGGGGTGGTCTGACTCTTCCACAAAAAAAATCGACAGTCATTTATGGCCTTACATGTGCTGAAAATGATGTAAAACACCATTCAAACAAACAAATGGGAACAAAATAATTGAAAAGTATGTGCTGCTTTAAATTGAGTGATTGCTAATTTTTTTTTACAGTAGAAACAGTCATTGAAACTTGCATTTTCTATATATTGTTTGTCTGATAAAGAAAATGCTTTAAAAGATGAAAACTATGATTATGAATAGGTTTTTATTTTATCAACATGATCATTTATAGCTCTGCTTTTTATATATATCAATTTTTTCAGAAGATGGTTACAGTGAAAATTATAATAAATGTTTCCACGTGCCAGTCATTGGGATTCAAGGAATACTATCAGTGCTCAAGGTAAGCATTCGATCAGCACAATGCACGCAAAAAACAACATTACGTATTTACATTTACAAATGCGTATTCTGATAAACAAGTTTTGGACAAAGCATTAATGTAAAATGTTTACTCTTCAGTCATAAAAAATATTGCATATTTCCTCTTCCCCTTTACATACACTGTGATATACATTCATCATTGTGTGTATTTTTTAAATGGCATTCATTTGTGTCAAACATTCGACAAGAAGGCCATTTCTTTTTTCTTGCAAGCATCTATTTGTAATTGCTGGAGGCACCTGATTGTCATTCAGTACTTCAAACTTCAATAAGCATATATTGAGTATGGCAGGGCACACTCTATTTTCCTAAGTTTTTGAGAGTGTACCTGGGAATTAGGTCAATATTTATCGGTGATTTTTTAATGCGTTTTTGTATGCAGTAATTTTAGTTTAATGCATTTTTGGTTAAAAGATATGCATAATTACACAGATATGCATCTTATCTGGAACACTGCATAACATAGTTTACTTATACCTAACATCACTTCCGATGATGACACCATTAAGGACAACAAAAAAGGTGATCCCCAGGTGTCAACACAACAAGGTGATCCCCAGGTTTCAACACAACAAGGTGATCCCCAGGTGTCAACAAAACAAGGCGATCCACAGGTGTAAATACAACAAGGCGATCTCCAGGTGCCAACATAACAAGGTGATCCCCGGGTGTCAACATAACAAGGTGATCCCCAGGTGTCAACACAACAAGGTGATCCTCAGATGCAGGGTTCGACACTAACTTTTTTAAACGGGTAGTCCGGAGGACTAGTGACTTTAAAAAACTACTAGTCCTCCTGAGAACTAGATGGTCCTTCCTAAAAACGGTGTATTTAGCAACAAAAAAAAAACAGGTGTATAACAGGAGACAAACTTCAAAGGGAACAGTGCCAAAAACCCTTTTCATCTTGAAGATACCAACTGAAATCGTAAATCTTTATAATTTTTTTCGGTTTCTCCCCAGGCAGATTTTCATCAGATTTAGATGCATTTTCAACCAACTTGGACACATGTTAACTGAATGCAATATTATTCTGGTCTTCGTTTCATTTTTACTGAACAATACAAATTATTCGACAATTACCCAAAACTTATTTTTCAGTCACACCCCCATTGAGTAACAAAACACAAAATCATTACCTAATCCATAGACATAGATAAGTTATTGATGGCTATGACTAATCGTAGGATTCAATACATTTCCATTGATTTCTCTCGTCTATAAAGCAATCACAAACTCACTTTATACCAAACACATTTCTTTATTTCATAATTTAATAGCCGTCAGTAAAACACGCAATAGAAGTTTGCGCTTTTGCTTATTGACGCCCGCCGCAAAGATTTTTACAACTGTGCCGATGTCAATCATATAATTATAACCGCCTTTTAAATTTATTTATCGCAAGGGAAATCAGTTTCAAATTATCTCGTCGAATCATAACCCCGCCCGTGCGCAGTAGTTTGTAGTACGTTTTTTAATTATTCACCAAACGGAAAAATACGACGGCTTTGATTGGTTCACTTGAATAGAATGCACACATGATCTAATCACGTGATCGACTAACGAGCAAACATGGCGGTTATATTTACATCTTGCCTCAGGCAAACCGATAATGATCGATAATTAGGCTATTGCCCTGATTAGATAAGAGTCGGGTTGTTATCCAATGATAATGGGATTAAATAAGGTACTTGTGAAACACCCGCTGATTGTGTATTTTAGAGGGTTTTGTTAATTATGCGGTTAATCACATTTGAAATTGCTGAAAATGACCCGAAAATTACGTTCGCCCCACATGGATAGAAAAACAAAGTCAGCCAAATCATAGCAAAGTTTTACTAATCGAGTGACCCCGGCCCTATATTAGGAATGTGTATTTCATGGCCATAATGCTTGAAAAATTACTAGTCCGACGGACTAGCCAACTTTCATGTTTAGGTAGTCCTCCTGAAAACAGGTGGGCACAGGACTAGCGGACTAGCGTTAGTGTCGAACCCTGCAGATGTCAACACAACAAGGTGATCCCCAGGTGCCAACACAACAAGGTGATCATCAGGTGTCAACATAACAAGGTGATCCCGAGGTGACAACATAACAAGGTGATCCTCAGGTGTCAACATAACAAGGTGATCCCCAGGTGTCAACATAACAAGGTGATCCCCAGGTGTCAACATAACAGGTGATCCTCAGGTGTCAATATAACAAAGTGATCATCAGGTGTCAACACAACAAGGTGATCCTCAGGTGTCAACACAACAAGGTGATCTCCAGGTGTCAACATTACAAGGTCATCCCCAGGTGTCAACACAGCAAGGTCATCCTCAGGTGTCAACATAACAAGGTGATCCACAGGTGTGTATCAACACAACAAGGTGATCCCAGGTGTCAGCATAACAAGGTGATCCCCAGGTGTCAACATAACAAGGTGATCCCCAGGTGTCAACATAACAAGGTGATCCCCAGGTGTCAGCATAACAAGGTGATCCCAGGTGTCAACATAACAAGGTGATCCCAAGGTGTCAATACTGCCTATACACAATGAAGTAGCCTACTTTGCTTGAGTTTTTCCTCTTCCTGTACAAGATCAGACAACTGCAAGCTCCATGCCTCCTCTCTCCTCTGGCGACCATGTCCACGGAGATCATAGTCACAACTAAACTGTGACATCTCTTCACAAAACTGTATCTTATCCTCATTCGCTCTTTCTTTAAGTTCTCTCTGAAACACATTAGATCACAGACAGATAGTATGAAGACAGATCAGCAGAAATCCCTGATAATGGTTGATTTTAATTCTTGGATGTTCATTAACATTGATCATGATCCAGAGGTTGTAAGTTTGGTTGGTCACGATCCAGCGATCACAGATTGGTCACCATCCATCAGTCATAACATCAGTAATGATCCATAGTCATGATTTATCAGTCATAAGATAGATCACGATCCATCAGTCTAAGATCGATCACGATCCATCAGTCGTAAGATCGATCATGATCCATCAGTCATAAGATCTATCACCGTCCATCAGTTGTAAGATCGATCATGATCCACCAGCTATAAAATCGATAATGATCCATCAGTCGTAAGATCGATAATGATCCATCAGTCGTAAGATCGATCATGATCCATCAGTCATAAGATCGATCACCGTCCATCAGACGTAAGATCGATCATGATTCATCAGGCGTATGATCGATCACAATCCATCAGTTGTAAGATCGATCACGATCCACCAGCTATAAAATCGATAATGATCCATCAGTCGTAAGATCAATAATGATCCATCAGTCATAAGATGGATAATGACCCATCAGTTGTAAGATCGATCACCGTCGATCAGTCGTAAGATCGATCACGATCCACCAGCTATAAGATCGATAATGATCCATCAGTCATAAGATGGATAATGATCCATCAGTCGTAAGATCGATCATGATTCATCAGTCGTAAGATCGATCACAATCCATCAGTCGTAAGATCGATCATGATCCACCAGTCGTAAGATCGATCACGATCCACCAGCTATAAGATCGATAATGATCCATCAGTCGTAAGATCGATCATGATCCATCAGTCGTAAGATCGATCATGATTCATCAGTCATAAGATCGATCATAATCCATCAGTCGTATGATCGATCATGATCCATCAGTCGTAAGATCCGACAGTCCAAAACATTTCGGATCAAATTTTTTAAATACTTTTCAACCTTAAGAATTTAGACAAACTGTAGTCTCCATAAAAAATCAAATACAGAATAAACCATACATATATATGTACTGTCTTGTTGTTTTCGTTCATTTAGTATTGGTATTTTTATTTTATAAATTAATTCAGTGTTGTTGTTTTTAGATATTTATAATCATATGATAAAAAGATTAGCCTTCTGGCCTATATTGGGGTCTCTGGCCGATATGACGGACAATAATGCACCACCCATGTATTAATCTCTAAATATTCCCAATGCAAAAACATATTTTTTTTTCCTAATTTAGGATTTTTTGTCTCAAAATTGTGAAAAAAAGTTATGTTTTGGCATTGGGAATATAGCCCAATAACGGCTATAAAAACAGCCAAAAAAACAACAACACTGATGCTAGTTAGGGCCATGAACAACACATCATAAGTATTGTTCACTGTATAGTTTCCTGAAATTCACCCAGTCTTGGAGGAGTAGCTTCACACGCAGTACTAATGAACAGACAGGGGGATAAACACCAGAACACACTCTATCACATTTAAGCCAATACTGCTGATTTTTGACAAGTTGGGAGCTAAATATATGTGCGAGTCAGTTAAATGATTAAAATGATCATTTCTAGGTCATCGTAGATCAATATAGGATCAGCAAACCTTTACAATCCTTTAAACAAACAATATATGTTACTGAACTCTGAAGAGATTTATAGCGAGGTTCAAATCTGAGTCATCCGAGAAAGTTAAAACTGAGTCATCCAAGAAGTAAAAAAGATTGACCTGTCCAGAATTGCTCATATTGCCGTATGTTGAAGGGAGCCTTCATGAGGCGACATACGTGACTATAGGGTGTAACATAAATATATATGTTGTAACACAAATGTACACGTTGTAACCTAAATATATATCTTGTAACATAAATATATATGTTGTAGCACAAATATATATGTTGTAACACAAGTATATATGTTGTAACACAAATATATATGTTGTAGCACAAGTATATATGTTGTAGCACAAGTAGATATTCTGTAGCACAAGTATATATGTTGTAGCACAAGTATATATGTTGTAGCACAAGTATATATGTTGTAACACAAATATACATGTTGTAGCACAAATATACATGTTGTAGCACAAATATATATGTTGTAGCACAAGTATATATGTTTTATAACAAATATATATGTTGTAGCACAAGTATATATGTTGTAGCACAAATATATATGTTGTAACACAAATATATATGTTGTAACACAAATGTATATGTTGTAGCACAAATGTATATGTTGTAACACAAATATATATGTTGTAACACAAATATACATGTTGTAGCACAAATGTATATGTTGTAACACAAATATATATGTTGTAGTACAAATATATATGTTGTAACACAAATATATAAGTTGTAACACAAATATATATGTCTTAGTACAAATATATATGTTGTAGCACAAATATATATGTTGTAACACAAATATATATGTCGTAGTACAAATATATATGTTGTAACACAAATATATATGTTGTAACACAAATATATATGGTGTAACACAAATATATATGATGTAGCACAAATATATATGTTGTAACCATATATATGTTGTAGTACAAATATATATGTTGTAACACAAATATATATGTTGTAACACAAATATATATGTTGTAACACAAATGTATATGTTGTAGCACAAATGTATATGTTGTAACACAAATATATATGTTGTAACACAAATATACATGTTGTAGCACAAATGTATATGTTGTAACACAAATATATATGTTGTAGTACAAATATATATGTTGTAACACAAATATATAAGTTGTAACACAAATATATATGTCTTAGTACAAATATATATGTTGTAGCACAAATATATATGTTGTAACACAAATATATATGTCGTAGTACAAATATATATGTTGTAACACAAATATATATGTTGTAACACAAATATATATGGTGTAACACAAATATATATGATGTAGCACAAATATATATGTTGTAACCATATATATGTTGTAGTACAAATATATATGTTGTAACACAAATATATATGTTGTAACACAAATTATGAATATATATGTCTTAGTACAAATATATATGTTGTAACACAAATATATATATGTTGTAGCACAAATATATATGTTGTAACACAAATATATATGTTGTAACACAAATATATATGTCTTAGTACAAATATATATGTTGTAACACAAATATATATGTTGTAGCACAAATATATATGTTGTAACACAAATATATATGATGTAGCACAGATATATATGTTGTAACACAAATATACATGTCATAGTACAAATATATATGTTGTAACACAAATATATATGTTGTAGCACAAATATATATGTTGTAACACAAATATACATGTCGTAGTACAAATATATATGTTGTAGCGCAAATATATATGTTGTAGTACAAATATATATGTTGTAACACAAATATATAAGTTGTAACACAAATATATATGTCTTAGTACAAATATATATGTTGTAACACAAATATATATGTTGTAGCACAAATATATATGTCTTAGTACAAATATATATGTTGTAACACAAATATATATGCTGTAACACAAATATATATGTCTTAGTACAAATATATATGTTGTAACACAAATATATATGTTGTAGCACAAATATATATGTAACACAAATATATATGTTGTAACACAAATATATATGGTGTAACACAGATATATATGATGTAGCACAAATATATATGTTGTAACACAAATATACATGTCGTAGTACAAATATATATGTTGTAACACAAATATATATGGTGTAGCACAAATATATATGTTGTAACACAAATATACATGTCGTAGTACAAATATATATGTTGTAGCACAAATATATATGTTGTTACACAAATATATATGATGTAGCACAAATATATATGTTGTAACACAAATATATATGTTGTAGTAAAATATATATGTTGTAACACAAATATATATGTTGTAACACAAATATATATGTTGTAACACAAATATATATGTCTTAGTACAAATATATATGTTGTAACACAAATATATATGTTGTAGCACAAATATATATGTTGTAACACAAATATATATGTTGTAACACAAATATATATGGTGTAACACAGATATATATGATGTAGCACAAATATATATGTTGTAACACAAATATACATGTCGTAGTACAAATATATATGTTGTAACACAAATATATATGGTGTAACACAAATATATATGTTGTAGCACAAATATATATGTTGTAACACAAATATACATGTCGTAGTACAAATATATATGTTGTAGCACAAATATATATGTTGTAACACAAATATATATGTTGTAACACAAATATATACGTTGTTACACAAATATACATGTCGTAGCACAAATATATATGTTGTAACACAAATATATATGTTGTAGTACAAATATATATGTTGTAACACAAATATATATGTTGTAGCACAAATATATATGTTGTAGTACAAATATATATGTTGTAGCACAAATATATATGTTGTAACACAAATATATATGTTGTAACACAAATATATATGTTGTAACATAAACATATATGTACAATTGAAACATGTATGAACAATTTAAATACATGTATATATATGACACAATATATGTATGTACGATTTAAAGATATACCACACAAAATATTTATCTACAATTTAAATATGTTATAATCTGCAATTTAAATATGGATAAGATTTATACATTGTTAATACAAGGAGTGTTATAAAGTTCAAATACGACAACTGAATATGCTCGTGACATTTATTGATCATAGGTTTAGGAACTGATACACAGTATTATATTTTATGGGTTTGAGCTAGTTGGGTGTGACTCTAGTGGGCTTGAGGCTACTTGGGTCTGGGGAATAGGAGCGTCAATCGTGCAAACTCGCTCATTTCCGTAGATCATCGGAAATAATTATTTTTTGGAAAAAAAAATTAAAAAAAATAGTTGAGGCAGTTCCGATTGTAGGAGCATGTGGTAGCCGTGTTCAAGGTTAAGAAACTTGGTCACAAGCGTAGCCTTGTCTGTGGTGCATTGTCGTGCAGATGCTTAACATGCTTATAATTCTGTTTTTTGGTCAGCGATTTTGGATTTAATTTATCTTTATTTAAAGGAAATCTAGCGACACAGCCAAACCATCTGTATTATTGAGAGTTCGGAAATAATGAAATAAGGGTGAAAGAATTATCAAAATCGGATGATAAACAAAGAAGATATGATCATTTGAAGTTTCTGTTGAAACGGATATGGAAGTGGCCATTTTGAGAGCTATGACATCATGGTTCTAAATGACCATATATGGAATATTTATAAATATAAAAAGTTACTGATTTATTAGGAAAAAATTACAACAACTGTATGAAAAATATGTAATACTTAATGGCAGTATTAATGCTTTATATGACCAGTAAACAAAATCATTCGTTTTCAGTGATTTTCTTCGTTTTAAATGATATTTATCAATATTCCATATATGGTAATATGGAACTATGACGTCATGGTTCTAAAAATGCAGTTCCCATATTCGTTTTAGAACAACTTTTAAATGGTCATATCTTTTTTGTTTATCATCCGATTTTGATAATTCTTTCACCTTTTTCCAAGTTTTTCAGAACTCTTAATAACAGAGCTTGTTTGGCTGTGTCGCTTCATTCACTTTAAAAATATGTCATAGTAAAGCCTAGAATGAACCCTTTACCCTTCGGTACTGCAACTTGACTGTGGGGCCATGGATAGTTGGAAAAAAGCATCATAACCTTTCTAAGCTGTTTAGAAGTTCTAAGCTGTTTATAAGTTTTGAAACCGACATGAAAAATTTACCTTGACCCAATTACTTGACAACATATAACCCAAATTTTAAGTAAAACACATCGATGATACATACACATTTCACCTCATTATCTGAAGCGCTGAAGACAATATGGACAATATGAACATTTGACTAAATCAAGGGCAATAACTCTGTAAAACATGCTTCTATTTTGCTCATTGTCAAACTCTTCCAAGATCTTTTGCTATTTTACAATTATGAAGGGCAATAACTCCGCATCAATTTTGATCATTGTCAATTAGACTGCGATCTTATTGATACAAACCTTCAATAATGAATTGAAATTGTAAATTGATTATGTTCACAAGCTGAAATCCTGCTATTTGTCATAATCAAGGGCAATAACTCTTATGTATTCAACAATTTTAGTTATTATCAAGGGGCAATAACGCTTATGTATTCGACAATTTTGTTATTATCAAGGGCAATAACTCTTATGTATTCGACAATTTTAGTTATTATCAAGGGCAATAACTCTTATGTATTCGACAGTTTTAGTTATTATCAAGGGCAATAACTCTTATGTATTCGACAATTTTAGTTATTGTCAAACTTATTTGATATCTTATCAAATTAAAGTAGCTATCCTGCCAACAACATATATGTACAACGTTTCTAAACCTACTGATAACAAGAAATATGTCTAACTTACATATTGTGAGAATGCAGACTCTATAGACACAATATAAACCACTTAAACCAGCCAAGTCAAACCCCAAAACTGGAGCGTCAAATTAAGAGTTACAAACTCATAATTCATTTAATGCATATTCAATCACGGGTATTTTAAGAAACTTTTAATGGCACATATACATTATTATATGATCTGAACACAAGGACAGAAGTTTGATAAAGCGTTACGTTAAATTTGCTGTTATTTGGCAGGTTAGTTTCTTTTAACCATCAAGTTTGGCGAAATTCAGAAAAATGCTGGCTTAAAGCTACAGGCCCTCTATATAAATCGATTTCTTCTTTGTAGGCGTGTCTTTATTTGTAACTTCATGTTCACCAGCTCATGTGGAAATCGGGTATTTAAGCGAGCAAATATAACGTAGGACATCATTTATTGTATAGACATCGACCAGTGCACATCGTACCTGTACACAGGTAATATTATGATTTACAGAAGAAAAAAAGATTTGCCTCTTTCGGGACTCGAACACACGACCTTCTGATTTAAAGTCAGGTGCTCTATCACTGAGCTATAAAGCTGCTTGAGAAAATGGTATACAAACTACAATTTATTATGAGACAAAATAACTTAACATAAATAATATATTTGAACGCAAATCAAGATGAATCCATAAATATATAGACCATCTTGTCGGACAAGTAAATTAGCATTGCCTGGTGTAATACTAGATGTTATCAATATGAAACCAATATTCCGCCTCAAAACAACCATATATCGACTTGTTATTTAGCGCATGATGAGTTTGTTTGTGTGCTAGTTATTACATAATGCCTATTTAGTGTTAATAAGCTAGAACAAAGCAATAAATAGCCGTGGTCTAGTGGTTAAATGTACGGCCATCAAAACTTAAAAGCGCAACAGCTGTGGTTCAAATCCCGTTCCGGGCAAGTACTTTTTTATCACATATTCTGAAGCTGTATCGGTTTATCGATGTTACCTGTACGAAGGCTAAATAAAAATGTGATATTTTACGCATCGATTTCTGCCTTATATACCGACTTTTGGGGTGTTCGTCAATTTGAAACTATTTCACACGTGACTCATTCATATTCATGAGTTATTACCAGTTAATATAGAGGGTCTGTAGCTTTAAGTTATCATGTTCACAAGCTAAAATTATGCTATTTGTCAATAATCATGGGCAAAAACTCTGAAAAACAAACATCAGTTTTGCTTGTTGTCATCTGGGCCGAGATCTCCTTCATGTGGAGTTAGTCTTTATCTAAACTCATTTACTATAGTTAACCTGTGTTCATAAGCTGAAATTTGCCTATTATTCTCTAATCAAGGGCAACAACTCTGAAACGTACGTCCATTTTTCTCATAATAACAAACTCTTCCAAGGTCTTACAGAAACAAAGTTTTACGTCAAATTTTGTGAAAATCAGTTACCTGACAGAGACAACATGGCATCCCATAAGCTTGTCTGCCTTTTACCCTGAAGAACTATACAAATTAAAGTCTGACTCCGTCCATTTTGAGAACAATAGGGACCATGCCTCCAGTACCTTTTATATGGTTAGTATGACACCTACCTCTTTAACATTTAGTGCATCCAACTGTTTCTGTAAGTCCTCCTTCTGCTGTACGTATATTTTCTGTTGACTTGCGAGCCATTTTGAATGCAGTTCCTTGTCACTCAGCTCAGAAAGCTTCAGAATATATCACAAAATATAAAACTACCATATGCAACACATCACAAAATACTATACGAGGGGGGCATCCCAAAAGTATTGAGACTTTTGCTCTTATTCAAAGGTCATTGGGAATACAACATTAAAAAACCCAAGAAATATAGTTTCATCTTTTGTGCACCAGATTACCAAGAATCATGATAATTGTACATATAATGTTGAAAATATTCACATCTGTGCAAGGAGTACTATGCTGAAGCGGGGACGGTCATAGCGACATCACAACGTCGTGAACTGCAACAATGACGTCAAACACGTTCAACTCTTTTCATCATCTTGTAACGATGCACGTCCTTCACTAAAACGCTTGTGCCACCTGAACACGAGTGCACGAGATACAGTTGACTTCATAGACGATCGGTTAATTAGTTTCAATGTTTTGGTAAGTGTCTGCCCAAGTTCACAACAAAATTTGATTACTGCGCGACTTTCATGCGGATCTTTTGTCATTTTCTTCAGACCTTTAAGTTTGCTGCTACTCATTGTTTACCGACTGTTTACTAACGGAAACTGTTATGACGTCTAAATTTACTGAGCGTGTGCGTGTGACGTCATCTAACACACACACTAAAGCGCGCCAAATTTGACGTCTATATTCACTGGTAATATCACTATTTCTTAAGCAACTCAAGAGACCGTTTAGACCCTCCCCGCATCAGCATTATATGGTTGCTATAGCGACGACAAAACTTGTGTTTCGTGCCATCAGTAATACTGTCACTTTCGGAAATAGAAGATAATATATGAAACTGCATTGGTGCCAAATATCTTTTTAAATGAATAGATAATAAAAATGTTATAGCAAAAGTCTCAATATTTCTGGGATGCCCATCATATATATGCAATAACATAAACACTTATAAAGTCTACAGGACATTCACAGAGTTCGAGTCTCATGCATAGGTTGGCAAAATTGTGAAAATTTCGGGAAACTGAATAAAATTGTCAAGCAAAATGCAAACACACTCGTTTTTAAGATATTTAATTATTCATAACTGAAGGAAAACACAGCGATCTTGTGTTTTGAAAAACTCACAGCCTCCCGTTTGTTTTTCTACATAACGTGCATTTGTTCAATATTAATTTTAAGAATAGTTTAAAGCAAATTGTTTTTGCATATTATTGATTGTTGATTATATTGCACCAATAATATATTGTAAAACAGTGTTATTATAACAACCTTGTATAGAATAAGACAAAAAACATGGGGGAAAAAATAAATGCAAAGCAGGTTTAAAGTTAAAATGATACTTGTTGAATAAATCGAGATGCTAATTTCAATGTTTAATAAACATCTGTTTTTGTTTACTTACCTTCTGGCCATGTTTCCTGTGCAGATCTTTGCATTCTTTCTGTAAACTCGTCAATTTCTCTTGAGACAAATGGACGTTTTGTCTCACTGAAAAGAAATATAAATACCAGCAATAAACAGAAAATTTAATATAAGTAAATTTTAAATGGAATCACAGAAACAATATTTGAATATAGTATTCGGAAACAAATTATTCCTCTAATTTCAATCAACAAAGAGGAATAACTCCGGCAAGTCATTGTATCGGCGCATCCTGACAATATGCACATCTACACGTTATAATGATACTACCCAGCTAGCATGCAAACGTTGTACCATACCAATGTTGGCCCAATGGTCCAACATTGTGCAACATTGTAAAACAACAATAGCTCAATGCAATTTTGTCCAGCACTGAGCAGCCGTACAATTTCACGACGTTGTCTACAATATTGGAACCTTGAGATAATATTGTACAAAAATGTTGGGCCAACGTTGGCACAACAACGACAGCCAAATGTAATTTTGTCCAGCAGTTAGACATCATATATTTGACCTAAATTTGTATATATTTCTTATAACTTCCAAACTGGTCACTTTTTTATTGTTACATGTGTTTATATATATAGCCACTAGCTATTTATATAAATAATAAAAGAGTTGGCCCGTGACGTTGTCTAACATTAAGCCAAAACTGGCCTAATGTTGTAGACTACGTCCATACATTGTTGGGGTTGCTGGATAAAATTACGTTTGTTCAAAGACATTGTAGAATATTAGCCCAATGTTGTCAACATTATGTCAATGTTATGTCAACATTGACCTAATTTTGTAGATCTATGTTGTGACATTGTTGGAGCTGTTGGACAAAATTACCTTGGGCCAATGTGGTTCAACAACGTTCAACACTGGCCCAACGTTACAGCTGGATTGCTGTTAGTCGATTTTTACAGTTTTTATATGTTGTATAGTCGACCTCATGCCAACGTATGTGTTGGATCGCGAATTTTAGCCTTGTGCCAAACTGCTATTATTGCCATAGTAATATCGACTGTAGAAGAAGTTATCTGGAAACGAATAGTTTCCGTTATAAATTTGAATCATCAAAGAGAAACAACTCCATCAAAAGTCGTTTGACCTGAACCTTCTGACAATATATGCACATCTGCACATTACAATGATACATGCTACATACCAAGTTTCATCATAAACAGCGGAGGAGGAGTTATCGGGAAATTTAACCCATATAATGACCTTCAGTGTGCCCTCGACCTTTATATTTTAGTATGGCCATGTCAATGTTGTCATGACAAGCGTATATTGAAAGATTGATGAAGAAATAAAAATAATTAAGCAAGTTATAGCCGACGGTAAGTTTTCGTGAAGAAAAAAATAGTATTTAACCCATATAATGACCTTTAGTGTGACCTTGACCTTTATATTTTAGTATGGTCATGTTGATGTTGTCATGTTGAGTATATATTGAAAGTCTGATGAAGAAATATCAAGAAATGAGAAAATTATAACCAACGTTAAGTTTTTGTAAAGAAAATGAGTATTTAACCCATATAATGACCTTCAGTGTGCCCTCGACCTTTATATTTTAGTATGGCCATGTCAATGTTGTCATGACAAGCGTATATTGAAAGACTGATGAAGAAATAAAAATAATTAAGCAAGTTATAGCCAACGGTAAGTTTTCGTGAAGAAAAAAATAGTATTTAACCCATATAATGACCTTTATCGCATTTTTCTTCGAAGAGGCGACACAAAAAATTGTCTGAAGATGGGCAATAATGTGCAAGTATGTCAAGGTCATTCTCATAGATTGTCTTGTAGAAACATGTGTATGAAGTCTGAATGCTGTATGCCTGCTATTACGCCAAAAATCAAATAAAACTATAAAAAAATTAGGTCAAGGTCATTCACACTGACCTACCTATGGTTTGAACATGTTGCTGTTATGTATATGTAAGTGTGATTGATATACGTGTTTAAAGTATGAAAGCTATGGCAGTTATTGTGTGAGAATACACTAAATGAACAAAGTAGGTGAAGGTCATTGACACTGACTTAATGATGGTAGGTCTAGGAACGTGTTGCTGTCATTTAGATCTGTCTCTGTAGTAAGTCGAAGTAAGACACCAATTCTGGCTTGATAACTTCAGGAGAGTGCACGTGTTACTTAGTCGCAGTAACTCGAGAGAGCCGACTTAAAACTCTCTACTGTCTTTGCACTAATGACACTGTCGTCTAGGTGGTTTCTACTGATCAGTATGCGAGTTCAAAATCAAAATCTGAAAACACTTAGAATTGTTATTGACTCGTCTTTCGACAATGTTACTGCTTATGTATTTGTTAAATTGCTTAGCTTTATATGCCTTTTAGCTTTCTGTGGGATTAGAAAGTCTGCCTGGTCTATTGCCGGTACCATACCCCCACTATCTTGTACATGTATACCAGTCGGTTGAGTTCCCTTCGATGTTGGAGGGTATTGGAAGAAAGCAAAATGCTTACAGGGATTCTCTCCATGGGGACAATGATTTACATTCATATCAATTTACATAGCGGATAACTTAAATATGTTTTCAATGCAACAAAAAGTTATAGATGATTATATATATAGAAAAAAAAGGAAGAAGACAGAAAAAAACTTGACATTTTTGAATAATCAAATTAAGAAAGAGAGAATAATTTGTGAGTTAATTGTATATAAGTAAAAAAGATGGTTTGGACAAATGGACACACTGGACACTACCCCTCGTATTGCGAGGATCGACTGGGCCACACATCGAGTTTGACAATGAATCCAGTCTCACTAAAATACTTCCTAAATGTAAATTAGAATCTTTTGCTTGCTAAAATACTTATGGACAGCTTCAACGATAGATGCATTTATTTCGTAAGACAGCGTTGGTAATCCAAATAGTATATTGTTTAGCGATACTGTGAAAAGTGGTGAATTTGAGCTTAACATATGGTTGTAAACAAGGCAAAATAAGAAGAAGTGTTGACTGTTTTCTATACTTCCACACCTGCATAAGTTTTTTTCGGTAAATACAGACCAGTAAGGATACTAGTCTTAATATAAGCTGGTGTCAAAACTAGTCTGTATTTACCAAAAACAAAACTTAAAACCAAGGGATATTAAACTGTGAAAATAAAAGTGAAAAAAGTTTATTTCTCTTTTGTTATAATATTTCACAATTTTCACAATTTCTAGAAAAATACCGCTATTTTTCACAATGGCACGGGCACAGGCTGCATTCACAAAACACATAAAAAAACACTACTTTGCGTCCGTTTCCTAATATTTACGAATTTGGACAACATCCTGGTTTAAATGGTGCTTAAAATTGAAAGAATCAACTGAAACTGCATTTCGTGTGTTCATAGGCAATTTGTTCTATTCGCGAGTGACAGAGGGAATGAATGAGTTACCGTACAGATTGGTACAAAAAGCAAGTACCTATTCTTAGACTATAATATGAGGTTGTGCTAACTAGAGGAGGGACTAAGGCAGAGAGAAAGGGTGGCGTTAAGTTATGGACCATTTTATAAAAATGCACAAGTTTGTGTTTGGATCTACGGGTCTGAAGTGATTCCCACCCTACTTCATTATAAAGGGCCTGAGGAGATATTAATTTAGTAGTTCCGGTTACTATACGTGCCGCTTCATTTTGTATTCTGTCAAGTTCAAGTTTATCTAAATTGGTGCAGTTATCCCAGAGGACATCTCCATACTCTAAGAGTGGTCTAATAAACGAAAGGTACACAACTTCCAAAGATTTCCTACTAAGACGATGTTTAAGTCTTCTTAGTATAATCTATATGCGAGTGCCAACTACCGGTACAGTCATTTGAAAGATAGACGCCCAGCTGTTTGTGGGTTTGAACTTCAGAAATATGTTGATTTAACATTATTAGAGGAGGGTGAAAAGGTTTGTTTTGTTTCCGTGATATGAGCAGAGATTCATTCTTTGAGAGATTGAACGTAACATTGAGCCATCATTGCTTGCCCATTCGATAAGTTTTGCAATATCGCCATTTAAAATAGCAGCAGTGTTATCAATTTCGTTATTATTTTCAATGATCATACACAAGCTTGTTATAAAATGGTCTAGTCTAGTTCGTAAAAATGTGAAGAAGAATTTCTGACGCTCATGATGTAACATTTCTTAGCGTTGAATCGCATGCCCCAGGTGTCAGCCCACTTTTCTAGTTCCTGAAGATCTTTCTGAAGATGCACTGCTTTTGTATGTAAAACGTTAATGTAAATTAATGAAGTGTAGAAAGTAGGTCAAGGTTATTCATGACCTATATTGACAGGAACATGGATTTAATCAAAACTTGAATGTAAAATTTTTATGTAAATTAATGAAGTGCATTTTAAGACTAAGAGTAGATCAATGTCATTCATACTGACCAATTTCTTGTAGGAACATACTACTGTCGTGTAGATGAAAACCTGTGAATTTTGAAATCATTGCCGCTTCCCCTGTCTCAGGAATGGACTTATTGTAACAGGTGAATATGAATTCGTTTTCGTATGGAGGAAACAACGATGAGGAACCAGCAAGGGTAACGCTGTATTGGGCTGCCCACTCCACTTTCATGGTGGGGCATCAAAATATATATATATATATATATATATGTGTTATATATATATGTGTAAAACTAAAAATTCTAAAGCGCGTTTATTTTTCCCAAAAATGGACAGGCCTGAACCTCTTCCCAATCATCTATAAATGAGGGTACCGACCCCCTTTTAGCCAGTATTCCGTACGCCGGGTTGTGGTACGCCATACGCCGACATCGCAGTTTTTCATACGCGTACGCCGTATTTTTCTCAAAAAATATTTTTTTCCATCCAAAAAATTTAAAAAAATGCTAATTTATGTCTCAGATTGCTGGAAATGCCATTTCAGAGCACCTAGGTTTCAAAATATTCCGGGGTGGCATGCCCCCGGACCCCCCTAGAGAGCGCGGGCCCTCAGGG
>JAWPHD010011660.1:0-81932 GCA_037043455.1 Cyrtodaria siliqua
TGCACAGAGTCATAACAATATGTTCCTTATATTTACCACCTAGTTCTTCACTAGACCCTAAAGATCTAAATCACCTAGTTGCACAATTGCCATCACCTGTTATACTCTTGGGGGATTTTAATGCATACAACTACATCTGGGGTTGTAAAGATATAGACGATAAAGGCAAGCAAATTGAGGATTTCTTAGCCAAAAACAATTTGTGTCTTTTTAATAATAAGTCACATACTTATTTACATCCTGCTACAGGCTCACATTATTCCATTGATTTAACAATATGCGATCCAACGCTTTTGATGGATTTTTCGTGGAGTGTTGGAGACGACCTATGTGGAAGTGATCACTTTCCCATAATTCTTGAAAATATCGGCCCTCCACTTCTCGAGAAAACGCAACGATGGAAACTTCGCAAGGCTGATTGGACTACATTTCAATCTCTTTGCGAGAAACAATTAAAGCCTTCCGTTTTCGAGGATGTCGAAGACGCAACTGCTCTTTTTACCAAAACTCTTCACGATATAGCTGATCAAACTATTCCAAAAACCTCGGCAAATCCTAAACGCCCACATAAACCATGGTACGACGATGACTGCAAAAAGGAAGTCAACGATCGTAAAGCTGCATTAAATAATTTTAACTTGCGGCCAACTCAAACAAATTTAGATAACTTTAGAGTTTTTCGTGCGAAAGCCCGTCGTACTATTAAGGATAGCAAGAGGAAATCCTGGAGATCTTACGTCTCTAGGCTGAATTCTCGCTCATCTCTTAAGAAGACATGGGACATGGTCCGGAAAATAAGCGGTAATGGTAATTCTAGTTCTGTAAATCATCTTAAAACAGATAATGGAGATATAACGTCTGTCAAAGATATTACAAACACTTTGGCAGAAACTTTTTCAAAAAATTCTTCTTCTGAAAATTGTCAACCACATTTTCTGAAAAATAAGAAACTAAAAGAACAGAAGAAGTTGAACTTCAAGTCGAAACACTTGGAGAAATACAATACACTGTTCACTCTTAAAGAACTTCGTGCGTCTCTTAAAAAGGCTCATGATACATCAGCTGGTCCTGATGATATCCATTATCAATTACTAAAACATTTACCTGAATCCTGTCTCTCTACCCTTCTTGATATATTTAATAAGGTTTGGGTGACGGGAAACTTCCCCGATTCTTGGCGGGAAGCAATCGTTATTCCAGTTCCCAAACCTGGAAAGGATCATACGGACCCAATAAATTATCGCCCTATTGCTTTAACGAGTTGTATATGTAATACCATGGAACGAATGATTAATGAGAGACTCGTTTAGTACCTGGAATCCAACAAGTTGATAACAAAGTATCAAAGTGGATTCCGGCGCCAACGAGGCACAACAGACAATCTCATTCGATTTGATTCATTTAATAGGGAAGCTTTCATAAAAAAAGAACATCTAGTCGCTGTATTTTTTGACTTGGAGAGCTTATGATACTGCATGGAATTATGGTATTATGAATGATCTTCATCACCTTGGTCTTAGATGCCGATTACCCATTTAGTCGTACTTGCAGATGCTCGACCCTAAACATAATCAAGGATTACTACTCGTCTTAGGTGCCTTTCGTACATCACCAGCCGAAAGTCTATATGTTGAAGCTAATGAACCATCACTGGCTCATAGACGGGACAAATTAGCTCTTCAATACGCCATTAAATTAAAGTCTAACCCTTCAAACCCAACTTTCGATAATGTTTTTAATCCTAGTTGTGAACCTCTTTTTGATCGAAAACCGAAGGCCATTCGACCATTTGGTCTTCGTATTAAACCAAAATTAAGAGACACTGAAATCGACCTAAATTTGATTGGCAAGTACAAAGTACCACAAATTCCACCGTGGACTTTGGAAACACCAACAATTATGTTGAGCTTTGTAATAATAACAAATCCAGTACAGACCCTACTGACTTTCAAAGCAAATTTAATGAAATTAAATCGAAATACAGTAACTTTTAACATATATACACAGATGGCTCTAAAGATGGAGATAAGGTACAGCTATGGAACCGTTTTATTACCGAGCACAAACTAGTTTGAAACGATAGCTAAACGAACTCAAAACGCGGCACAAAACAAACGGGTTTAACTGGCTTTCTGCGGATCAACCAATGCAAATAGAAGAACAACGGTTCCAACGTTTTTTCTGCTGAACACGGGTTTGTCTCATTCCGAGTTTTTGCGTTTGTAAGTTTAGCCAATCATGTTGCTGATATTTAGTTTGGCCAGTCAGAACACGAAACGCCTAAACTGTAAACGGTGACTGAGCAAACGGTTAAAAACGGGTTTCTGCGTTTTTCCGTTTGACCAATGAGAATGCAGATCATTTAACCACTAAAACATTCCGTTGCGCTAAATAATTATTCGTAGCAGACGCATACTATTTTATATTAGTGGCGATACTCTGTTAAGCTATACATGGTGTTGTATAAATAATGAGTTACATACATGTAGCTATATGATACATGTATATTTATTTGCGTTAATGGGATTAACACTTTAAGTGGAGTGAATAAACAGGCGCCGCGCATGAAATGAATGACACGCTTACTGCGTGTGTGTGTCCTAGGTGTTAATTGTGTAATCGTAATAACTGACACGCTGAACGGCGGAGTTGACTATACGCATTAAATATAAGCGGTTAAACAATTACACATGATTATATTGATCACGATTCGGTTCTTAGAATACATTTAATGCAAATCAACCGTAATGTTTAAAGAGTCAAACATACTTTATATCTGGGACGTCATAGAGAGCCCTGTTTATATATACGGCTTTTATTGTGCTTACACAACATGGGTATAGCGATACAAACTAATTATAACTAATTAACTTTAAACGTATGATAAATACAAATACACAAAACAATTTAACGAATCGACATATTATGAAAATTTCAATCGGCGGATCCAACATGCAGCTGTGCAAAGTACACGCATATTTCAATGCGTCAAATACTGTTTATTGTTTACTAATTGCATGTAATAAAGTATTATGTGAAAAAGTGTTATTACATTTATAACAACAACGTTTTGGAGTTTCACATTCGCAATGCTGTTTTTTTTAAATAATTTACAAACTTCAAAAATGGGATTTTGAATTCAGATGACTATTTGTTAAAACACACGAACAAAGAGGAAAAAGCATGCAAACATATAGCTACTAGTGGATATTAACATGTATCTATGAGAAGCATAAACAGATATGTATGTATAAACTTATACGTATTTTTTTTAATTAAAACCAAAATATAAAAAATAAAAATAATAAGGGTAAGAAACAACAATATTATAACTTATCAATAACTTAAAATGTTACGATTAATTTCATGAAGGTCAGCGCTCCCGTTATTGATAGATAACCTGAGCAAATGAACGATAAACTAAGACCATACTTTGCTCTAGAAATGATTTATATTCATAGTCATGGATCGTTGTCAGTCTTTCATGTTTTCATTCTGATGATCACTGATTTGACGCGACAAGTGTACATGTATAATGAAAAGTGTACTAATTAAATGCTATACAACAAACTAATTAGCCGAAATGCCAACTGACCACCGGTCGCCATATTTAGTATGAATTCGTTATTTACATAAAATGTATCATGGTGAACACTATAAACTAAATTTTACGGCTTTTTGTTATATTATGAACTAAATTATTTATCTCAAATTAGAAACAAGCATATGACATGTATGTTACTTTAATAAATATATCAACTTGATTAGTTCAAATACAACAATAAACATATACAATTATTGTTATCGACCAGTCACGTAGACGCAAATTCAACGGGCTGTTTAACTAACGTGTAGTAACGGGTGAATAATTATCAAAATGGAATGAAAAATAAAGAAGATTAGACCATGTGAAGGTTCTTTTGAAACGAAACGGATAGGTAGCCTTCCCGACCCACCACCTCACGTCGTTCTCCACCCCCACCCCCACACCCACAAACACACCCCACTTCCACTCCACGCCATCCAACACACACACGTGTACACACACATATATACGCGATGTTCGTCCATCTGTATCATTACATGTTGTTGTGTTTCATAAGTTTATTTTAATTGAATTTGTTTTCAAACGGTTATTTATATGTATAACGCATTCAATGAAATCGCATCGATTCATACAGTACAGTTTGTATTCTCAAAATATGTAAGTTATATCTATACCTCATCATCAGTAGGTTTTGAAACGGTGTACACATGTTTAAATTTGGCTGTTGTTGTCGGGATAGCTAATTTAATAATGCGTTCAAACTATTCAAAACTCTCAATAATACAACTTGTTTGATTCTTGCATACCAGATATGGGTATCTGCGTTTTACATGGGGGATGGAAAGTCTTATCTTTATGGGTAACGATAAAAGTCACGCGCATCCTTTAAAACTTTCGCACTACTTTTGTGTATTCATTATATTTCCCATACGATTACACATGAACTTAGACGTTGAATTTATGTTGCTGTTTGTTTATTTTTTGTTTAATCTTTATAAAAAAAACACACTAATAAATCGATAAGACTGCACAGATGTAATTAACATTTATTACCTTTTGTCTTTTTTCCCTTTTTCCTTTTTTTTTGGTCATCATTTCAGGCGAGGTAATCAAATTATCTCGTCATATTTGATTACATTTAAGTTATTTCCCATAGTACGTCTGCTTGTCAAAAGACAAAACATTAACAATGATTAAATTTAAAGTAGGGGACATTGTTCAAGTAGGTTCTTGCGGGCAAAAAGGGGAAGCTTATTGATATTTACAGGCCCCTAGGGACATACAAAATGTATAAGGTACACGTTATGACTACTGGGGTCATGAAAACGGCGGCCTTGCATGAATTGATTAAAGGGATGCCTGATAAAATTTTCCAGGATCAGTTTGATGCGTACGACGTGGGAACTAATGTAATCACGGACAACAACGTCGACACCACAATTAATACAGGTTTGTACCATAAGCTTTACCAGTAACCACCCTTTTTTAGCTTTATATATACGTTGGTCTATTGGACGGTAGATAATGAACAGTTCCTTTAAAAGTAATGCACCTATCACAAATTGTCTAATTCCCATCTTATTGTTTTGGTTCTAGCTTACTTTTTGAAAACTGCCAATGAAGGGTTTCAAGCAATCAAGCCTTTCCATGAAACTATGGATGGGGTCGTAAACCGGACGGCCCGTGTATCAGAGGAACGACTGGAATCGTTTGTTTGTTTGTTTGTTAGGTGTTTTACGTCATTTTCAACATATGCAAGGATATATATGACGGTAATTTTTTTGTGGTGGAGGCAGACCACCGACTTTTCCTGGGTAGAACCAGTACTGTGGAACTCCCGCAACCTGTAAGAAAACAGTCGCCATATATCCTTCATCATCCCGATTACAAGTCCATTAAGTATAAATACGGGCGACCCGTAAAAGCGGTCGTCACGTATCCCCCATCATCCCGAATACAGGCCCATTAAGTATAATATGGACGAACCGTAAAAGCGGTCGTCACGTATCCCCCATCATCCCGATTACAAGCCAATTAAGTATAAATACGGGCACCCGTAAAAGCGGTCGTCACGTATCCCCCATCATCCCGAATACAGGCCCATCAAGTATAAATACGGGCACCCGTAAAAGCGGTCATCTCGTATCCCTCATCATCCCGAATACAAGCCATAGAGTATAAATACGGGCGACCCATAAAAGCAGTCGACACATATCCATTATCCCTTACATATGTCCATCAAGTATAAATAAGGGCGACCCATGAAAACAGTCCCCACATATCCCTCATCATTTCCAATACAAGCCCACTAAGTCTATACAGGCGACCCGTAATAGCGGTTGTCACGTATCCCTCGTCATCTATTGCACTTTCCCATTAAATATAAATACGGGTGACCCATAAAAGCATTCACCACGTATCTCTCATCATCCCAAAAACAAGCTCATTATGTATAAATACGGGCGGCCCCGTAAAAGCGGTTGTCACGTATCCCTCATCATCCCGAATACAAGCCCATTACGTATAAATACGGGCGACCCGTAAAAGCGGTCGGCATGTATCCCTCAACATCCCGAATATAAGCCCATTAAGTATAAATATTGGCGATCCCGTAAAAGCGGTTGTCGTGTATCCTGTCGCAGTGTTTTTTCCTATATTTTGGAAACATAACCCATACCGTCACAATTTGAAATTTTAACGCTATTTTTTTATATAATTCTGACAAAATACAGTAAAACATTTATTTTATAATTGTATCTTTAATACTGTTACTGTAATCTAAGACCAACAGAAGCATATTATACTCAATGTCAATCATTCAATGTACCAAAATATCAAAATTGGGAAAAAATATATGTTTTTGCATTAGGAATATCAGAGTTCTCCAAGAGCACTTATACGATGGCGGGCCGCCACGCTATCAACACATACCGCCATGCAAAAATCGTCAAGCGCCACTTTAAAAAACAGAAAAAAAAAAATCAAACTTGATGTAAGGTTTTTACCAGAAATTCATCTGGACGAAAATGGTACTGTGAAACTGTATGAATTGACGCAACGAACAACATTACGTAACATGAATCTAGACCCATTTGGTACTCAGTGGTTACATGTACTAGTAATATCGCGCCAGTTATCCAGTCTTCAACAATAAAGCAAGCGCCTCAATCTTATTGACCAAACTGCATAGGGGAGGTAACTCCCCTCTAACATCTGGGTGTCGCTGTCAAAATGGCATAAAAAAACAACAGATTTGCACCGCCACCCTATAATTATTAGACATGGAGAACCCTGCATTTGACCGAATAACGGCTATAAAACAACCACAAAAACACTGCAGCGCATCATCGCGTACAAGCCTATTAAGTATAAATACTCGCGAGCCATAAAAGCATAATAAAAAACATATTATCACGAAGACCAATTCATTGGCATCCAACACCGCAGCACCCCCAATACACATCATAGATCATGCGAAAACGTACATATATTATCAGTCCGCGTCAACAACATATTTATCCGGCCCTTGCATCGTTGAATGCTAGTAACGCGAAACTGGGTTACATTTATAACCAACAGTGCTAGCTTTGATCTTTGGCAAAATAATTTTGTTGGCAGAATATTCAAAATTACAGAGGAATGAACCAATTTGAGCTGTTTTCAGTCCACAATCTTTGTGCCTAGCCGTATGAGGTCAGATGATTTTCTGATGGTTTTGGGCGGAGGGAATAAATCTTTAGAATAAAACACACATACTAGCACTGAAAAATTACTACTGTATCTATAAAATAATAAATACATGTACTGTATTTCCCTAAATAGTAACTAAATGAACTCTTTTCTATTAATGACAAATATGAGAGCGAGACCAAGATCTGCAACCACAGTCAATGTCGACAATTCAAATATTGACCACTTAAAGCTGAATGCGCCAGGACATTCTCCACCTGCTCCCGTGCAGATTACACCAGTGCCACCTGTCCCAGCAAATGTTAGAGCAAGTAACCCAATGCTAACCGCTTTGCAGACGTTCTCTTTTCGCCGCATAGGTACATAGAAATACATGAAAACGAAAATACAAAAAAGAAAACTTTAAAAGAAATATAAAAAGATCGGACATGGAAAGTAGCATTCAAGGAGGTCAGTCAACCACAAAACACAGAAACAAACATGGATGCCATCAGAACTTGTTTGCAGGATTTCTTGCTTCCACAAATGAAATTAAAACATTCCACGACATTCCACCGGTTGAACTGATTGACTACTTATCTGAATTCATTCTACGAGTTCGACAAAACAACGGGAAAGAATATGAGCCTGTAACTCTTCGTTCAATTATCAGTAGCATAATCTGTATCTATCTGTATTTACTGTTATCTATCTGTATATACTGCTATACTCCCCACGCGGGTATTTTATATATATATATATATATATACTTGTATTATATATTATATACTTGCTGATACATTTGTAATTAAAGGGACACAATACAATTCTGAAGTTGGTTTAACAGATTTTAAAACTCATGAAACAGAAAGAACGTCTACACAAGTGTCTCCTTTTTTTTCCTCCTGATATAATATTATAAGAATATTTGATTGGTATCCAGTAAAGATTGGGAATTCCGACCCCTCAGTATAAGTCTTTTTTATCGGAACCGAGGCTTTACCGAGCACTTGTACCGAACACTTATACCGAGGGTTGGGAAATAATAATCTGTCAGGGGTATGCAGTGAAGATCAGGAATTCCACCTCGAGGCATATTAGTTTTTATCAGAACAGAGCTCTGCCGAGGTTCAATTAAAACAATTATACTGAGAGTTGGGAGTCAGGACCAGATAACCATGACTGATTCTTTTTCTTGCATGCCAATGCTATTTTGTGCATTGAATTCACCAACAAGAAAATAAGGAATATTGCAGTGTATCCCTTTAAAATCAATCATTTATCAGAACTTTTGAAAATATGCACTTCAGTGTTGTTTTGTTGCGAGTATATAAAAACTGTCAGATAAAACTAACTGATGCATTTTATCTCGAATTTAAATGCTGTCCAATTGTTTAGGAAAAAGGCCAATTTGTTAGTCAAAGTTGTAAAATATATTAGACATGCCTCAATGTTGCATTATGAAGTGTGAACAATTATTGTTCACTCGAATCAATGTTTATATGTATATGCAAACAAATAAATCAGTTACAATAATATGATGCGATTCAATCATATAATGCGCTGTCCATTCAAAAACTTCCATTTTCTAGATGAAACAAATATCTTGGCCAAGTATTATTACCAGTCAAATCGCACCTACATTGCCAGGGTGTATTTGGCTCTGGAGAGAAAATGATAAAACGTGCCTTTAATCTGGTCTACATTTATGTTGGACGTATATTATGTCAATTGGGCACTCTTGATACATTTTCATAACGATGCAGAGTTTGCTATATCAATCCGTTTGTTTTCCAGATGTATGTACAGTTACACAAACTTTATTTCATTAAAATGCAATTTAAAAAGATAATAGCCATCATTCAAAATGTATTAACTAATGCTTTCCGTTGTTACATTTTTCCTTTTGATGTTAAACACCGTTTTTAAATATTCCCTTACGCTTAATAGCCCATAACATGATGTACGACGTATCATGTATGTGGTGATTCCATTTTGACCATATCCCCACGTTTTGCATAGTAGTAATTTATATAAAAAAAAACATCAAAATTTGATTCATGAAAAACGTCCTTAATTAAATCAAGGCTTTCCTGTTGTCATTATGGTTTACACCAGCTGCATTTCATTGACATACTTAATATCAAAATAACAGCAGTCACATGAAATGCAACAAATGATCCCAAATTTCATTTATCTGAAAATCTCGCTATCCTTGGTCCAATAGAAATCCAATTTATCTTAAAAGTTCAGATACACCATCCAAAAAGTGTTGTGTATCAACTAATAAGTGACTTTGTTTTGTTCCTGAAACATGACAAGCACTGTGTTGCATCACCCCATCCCAACCCCACTTAAATATGCAAATTCAAATCTGTATTCCAATATCCAAATAAATACAGTACATCATACATGACTTATTCTGATATAAAAACATTTCAAGAAAATAATCAACATTATTTTAAAGAAAATACATGTTTTTAGGGTCGCGACATCCAAAAAAATGTAGTACATCATGACATTGTAACCTTGTTGTCAGACTCAGATTAAAATGTACATAGATATCTTACATGATTGCCTATTTAATACTGAATTTATATTAAACGAGTAGATAAAAATGTATGATGCGAGGCTGAGCCGAGCATCGCATCGATTTTATTCAATGAGGTTAATAAATTCAATATTAATTAAATAGGCACGAATGTTAAGATTCTATTTATCGTAATATAACTAAAACAAAAGCCGCATAAAGTTCACAAATATTTCTCCCCATATATAATTCTGCCTTGTGAACATGAATCTCTTACGAGATCCCAATTTCGAAAGTTGCCGTAGTGAGTTCAAATTCTCTCCCTTTATTATATATACCTGAATTCACAGTATCCCCAGATCCGGCATCTTTCATTGTCACTGTCTCAATATAGCTGTGTGTGGTTGAACGCTTAAATGTGGCCCACTCATATGAGCTATAATTGTATGTATGTATGCGTCTATATGTTAATTGTGCCTTCAGACGAGTGTGTTATGATGTAGAGATACAGTTTATCAACGTGTGTTGCAACTACCTTTTTTAAGGAGTGAATATATACGTTTGATTTCTGTGTATCTCGTCATAGCTAGGCGCCCTGCCGTAGTTCGTCCGAAGGTTGTCTGTCCTTGGTAGTTCACAAATATTTCTCCCCATATATATATATATATATATATATATATGATGTCATCATTTTATGATGAGGAGCTATGTTTGTATGACGTCGTATGTTGAGTCAGTCATCTCCGTACGACACCGAACAACGAAACTATCTCGGTGATGTCTGTAATCCTGTGTTTTCTTCATTTGCATAGTATATTACTAGTGTATTATCATGTGATAAACATATCATGGTTTTATTACAATCGCTTCACACCATTGAGGGTTCGAATCCCGATAGGAGCTCGACTTGTAAGTGAAGAAGTGTCGATTCTTAGGGATGGCAGAAGGTGTAAAGTATTGGTTCTATCCAGGAAAAGTGGGTGGTCTGCCTCCACCACAAAACATCGACCGTCATATATAACCTCACGTGTTGAAAATGACGTAAAACAACATACAAACAAATGCATTATTACATTCCCACATGATAAATACATGTACTAAACGTGGGTTAAATCCCTGACCAGGTCACAACAGAGTTATCTGAAAAAATTGTAATAGTTACTCTCTCGGAAGACGAAATAAATGTATAATGATGGATTAGGATTGTGTTGTTTTCGTTTTAAAATGTTCTGACAGATACAAATATTCTGGTTTACAGGCAACTGATGTGGGGCGATGTGCAGCTATATTTTGAAATGGAGCTGAACCAAGAGTACCTGGTCTACAACGAGCGCCAAACAAAGATAATGACTGTGGCAGACACTTCCAACATTAGGCCTGAAAAGCCAAGGATGTATGCCACTGATACAGAGCGTTGTCCAGTGGCTACATACAAAATGTATGCTGACTAACGACATGGAGATTTCAGTGATTCAAACACACCGTTTTAGTTGTCAACAATCACACACAATGCATTCCAAGGTCCGGAAGAGCAATGGTTTCTAAAATTGCCCGTGGGAAAGAACAAGCTCAGTAACCTGATGAGAACAATGGCTATGAAAAAGAGTATCATAATGGACCTTTGGAAACGGCCGAGCACGACACATACGAAATATTGCAGTCTCGGTTTGATCGAGACTGTTCATGAGCGGTAGTGAAATATGCTAGCTACCGCTCACGCCCTCTAGCCCCGGGTTGAGCAGAACTCAATATTCATAAAATCAATAGTACAAAATTTTAACCATCCCAAAGATGGCATGCATATGGCGGTGGACATGGAGTATACTGCTTCCGCATGTCGTACGGAGTATGGTCCCAGTATGTAATAAAATTAAATGTCCCGAAGAGCGAAATAAACATAATGAAATTTGGTTGGGAGCAGCGGTTATGAAGCCTGCTTATCAAAAAACAGACAACATATCCTATGAGTGGTTAAACAATACCCAGAGCCTTTTATCGGCCGGAGTAGTGGAACCACCAAATCAAAAATTAAGTAAAAAAACAAAAGAAATTGAAAATGTACCACCGATAACTAAATATAAGTATCGGGCTCAGCGATCGAAAGCCAATTTGCCAGAACTGGAAAATGGAAAATGGATTACCAATACCTCTGTAAGAAAAATGCTGTGTCAAAAATTGCTACTAGTAGAGGCAAACGTCGCCGACACGCAAGCGATACACGTTATGGGGCATAAATACGCCGGATCACTAAATAACTACAGAAAATTAAATAATGTACAACTACTTTTTTCAATTTTATACAACCTACAGCCATAAATATGCAGAGTGCTTATTATAAGGCGTCTGAGACAATTAGCTTTGCAGGAAGAAGAAGAAGCATGTTCTGGTAGACGATTTTTTTTTCAGACTTCGTGCAGGTCTGTTAAAACAAGACTTATGTGTTCGGTTGTATTGCTCTATTTCAACTGTTAGCAGGAAAATACTAACATGTGCACATTTTTTATATTTTGCTTTAGGAACAATACCTATTTGGTTATCAAAAGAATCAATCCGCACATTAATGTCAGCTTGCTTTAAAGATAGTTATCCAAATACTAGAGTCATAATTGATTGCACTGATATAAGAGTTCAACAACCTTCTTCGCTTGTTTTTAACTCGCAGTCATTTTCCAATTACAAAGAACTAAACACATACATTCATATGTTTACTTGGTATTGCTCCTCATGGTGCAATAACATTTATTTTAGCTTTTAGCATGTCCGACATTGAAATTACTAACTAGTCAGGATTTCTTGATTTGATAGAGCCAGGGGATGATGTTATGGCAGTCAAAGGATTTACACTTCGAACTCTACTTGCTGAAAAAGGAGCTACGTTAAACATTCCCCATTTTCTTAGTAATAAACGGCAATTCTCTGTTGAAGAAATACAAGAAACTGAACAAATTGAAAAACATATTGAGAGAATGAATAGGCGTATAAAAGAAAATCATAATGCCTGTTTCAACTTAAAAAATGCAAATTACAAAATTAATAAGAATTAAAGCAAAATAAGTCGACTTTTCTTTTAACATTGCTCCAAGTCTCAATATCGAAGTTAATTGTTTAAAAGTGATGATCATTTTGGCACCACACAAAGAAATCACACCAATTAAGATTTAAATGGTGGGATACTTGTTTAGCCCGTCATCAACTCTCAGGCGCGCATCATATCATCATTTAGTATCGTGGCATTATTTAATATCAGAGAGTTTAAGTTAAAGGGCGTTATTTAATTTCAGAGACTTCAACTTATTAAATAAGAAACATCAACAACATTTGTATTTCGCGTCATCTTTAGACAGATATTCTATACAGTTAATGCAACAGGTAACCAGGAAGATAACGGATGTTTGATCTCATTTAATATTATATTTGCTATCTATTTTTCAGATTGTCTATGGTAGAGCTATCGTTTGTAATTATAGTGAAGAAATAACAGTCAATTGCCTATGTATTTTAAAAATTATATCCCTTAAGGTTGCGTGACCTTAAATTACCTTGCTTTTTTCTATCTGGACTTTTTGGGAAAGTCCATTTCTTCGCGCTCTTTTGCCAAAGAATCTGAACGTATGCAATTTCAGATTGGTCAATTCTGGGAATATAATTGAGTAATAAACATGACTCCAGTAATTAAACATCGCCGCCTAGCAGTGGGAACGCCAAGCTGCAGCGGAGGGATATTGACTTAAAAACGTCACGCGCAAAAAACGTAAACCAACTGCGTTTTGAGCAGATTTCAGGATGGCGGTCAAAATGACACCAGTGATGTAAACTGTTTTCAACTGACAATGTACAACGATGACACACATAAACAAATACATGAATTCGTTTGTTACAGAATGGATTTTAAGTTTTTATGTGTTTTGTCGATTCTTTTTTATTAAAAATACGATTTCTAGGCTTTTACAAATTACCGAATGTTTCGGAAATTTATGTGAAATTTGAGCTTTTAATCAAATTGATAATTACAGTTTGTTCTTATAGCGAGAAAAAAGACGAAAGCAATAACGTCGAGAAAAAATCTTCCTCTACAGGCCTGTAAAATTTCATCAACATTTGGAAAAAGTACTTGTTTCTACCCAAAAAAACGTTTCATGACCGTTCATAAAATTACACAGAAAATTGAGAATCTCTTCAACCGTGTGCTTCATACAAAAACCTTTCAGAATCACATTTTTATCACTACAATTAAAACATATTTTATACAAGCCATTTCCTTATAAAATAACAATCATTTTCATGGTCTACTTTTAAAAATAAATTGAGGTCTATGTTGTGTTATTGTGAAAATTATTTCAGTCAACAAACATGCGAAAGAGAAAAATGTCAGCTGTTTATCGATCGACTTCAATGTTTTATTTCGTACCTCGATTTGTACGAAGATTTTAAAAGCGAGAAAAAAGACAAGAACATTAACGATGAGTTTAATCCTTCCTCTGGCAGTATGTGAATTTTCAAGCAAATTTGAAAAAAGTGCTTTTTTCTACCCAAAAAAACGTTTGGTCACTGTTTTACGCAAGCGTTTCGAACGTTGTTTTGGTGTAGTTTTGTTACACGGCATGGAATACGGCATACAATACATCGGTCAGCTCTGTGTGAGATAAATTCTGAAATTACCTGATATATTGTGGTGAACATACAGTGACTGTCGATAAGAGACAAAATATGATATATTTTAAATTAGATTTTTGAAAATATTGCAAAAAATTCAATACCATGTTTTCCCGAAGACCAAATCAACACAGAATTGTGACGTCACAATGGTTGTAATAGTATAATCACAGGGTGAAAAGGTGTACGCGGACAATTTTTTAAATCTTCGTTCGAAAGGACGTGTGTTTTTTGTTGTTTTTTTGGTCGAAGAGCCCTATAAAAAAAGTATCATTGGCTATTATCCTTTCGACCCATCCAGCCCACCCCCTCCCTCACACCCAGCACATTTTTTCTAAATGGACAGAATTAATATATAGAATGCGAACTATGATTTAAATGTATTTTAAAGGACATTTGGATTGTCGACGCAAATATTATATGAACTAGGGCTTTTATTGATTTGAACAGCGACCGCAGAGGGAAGTAAGATGGGTGAATAGTTCCATTAGACATGCCATCACCAGGGCTTCAGCTCCTTAGGTTCAACGCCTTTTCCACTGTATAACCGAGGCCTCTTTTTTGAAATAGTCTGTGAAATAGCATCTTTGAAACAATCTGTGTATTAAACCGTGTCAGCGCCTTTACCTCTGAGATACCAATAACACATGATTGGCAATCGACCACTTACATGTATGCGTACCCTGCTGCAACCCCCTCCCCACCACCATCACCAACACCACACACACACTGTTTAACTCGTCCTAGTGGGGTTCGGGGTCCTTCCCGCCCTCACTACGTTTATCCTAGTGGGGTTCGGGGTCATGCTACCTACTCCATTGTTATTGCATTTTTGGACTTTTTACATTTTCGATTTCCGAGTTAGGCGTAGGGTGTGGCGTACCGTGCTTACGCAGAGCTACGCCAATGACACCTACCATCTTTTATGAAACTCTATTAGTACCAATCAGTAAGGGATGGGCAGAACCCTACATGTATAGTATATAGGGTAGATAGGCTCGCGAGGGTAATAATAATAACCCTAAACTTAGTATTCTTTTGTAGATTTTTATTCCTGTAGCGCGGCGGATTTGTAACCGGAGGCCCCGGGTTCAATCCTCCGTGGTGCCACTGAGTTCCGTTGTTGTGTTCTTGGGCAAGACACTTTCTCTTAGCCTCGTCCGTCCGATGGGGACGTAAACCGGGCGGTCCCGTGTATCGGTCTATCCTCCGAGCACGTTAAAGAACCATTGGAATCTATTCGATAATAAGAGTAGGGCAGGTTCTCGGATTCCTATGTATCCTTCCCCTCTCTCTGGGGCGGCTCTAAATAACCTATACTATGTTGATGAGCCGTTAAACAACATTCAATTAAATTAAATTCCAATAAAAATCGGATTCGGCCGGGTTAGCGATGACCAAGACATTTTCCCTTAGCCTCATCCGTCGGATGGGGACGTAAACCGGGCGGTCCCGTGTATCGGTTTATCCTCCGAGCACGTTAAAGAACCATAGGAATCTATTCGATAATAAGAGTAGGGCAGGTTCTCGGATTCCTATGTATCCTTCCCCTCTCTCTGGGGCGGCTCTAAATAACCTATACTATGTTGATGAGCCGTTAAACAACATTCAATTCAATTCAATTCCAATAAAATTCGGATTCGGCCGGGTTAACGATGACCAAGACATTTTCCCTTAGCCTCGTCCGTCGGATGGGGACGTAAACCGGGCGGTCCCGTGTATCGGTTTATCCTCCGAGCACGTTAAAGAACCATAGGAATCTATTCGATAATAGGAGTAGGGCAGGTTCCCGGATTCCTATGTATCCTTCCCCTCTCTCTGGTGTGGCTCTAAATAACCTATACTGTGTTGATGAGCCATTAAACAACATTTATTTCAATTAAAACGTATATTGTCTCGTGGTCTAGCTTGTACGTTGTCTCACCATGGGATAAATAAAAGTTATTAACATTATATATTTACTTTAAACTTATAAATCGGCTACTGTGCAGCTTCTTCTATTTTTTAATGTTCTAACGTACTTAAAATTTTAAGATGGTCGCCAAAATGAGAAAAGCATGAAAAACAGCATCATGTATTATAACACACAAGTCTGCCATGTGCTTTTGTCAGCAAGGACATTTGTTATTTCTGATTTATGAAGCAGAAGCATTTTAAATGGATTGGAGGCGGTATGGAAGACTATAAGCGTCTATTCAAATACGTAATGCGTTTCATTTTCATATTCAATGTACATAATATTATGCTCTAACCACAACTTTGACAAAATAAAATTCATAGTTATTGGACATGTCATTAGCATTAAATAATTGCTAAGGAAGAACTTTATACATATTTTCATAGAGTAAGACGAAGATGTGTGTTTATTTTCATGAACATATTATTAGGTAATAGAGGATCTTACATGAGAGCTGACGGAGCTTAACGTGATCCCTAAGTGTCTGTCATGTCCACTGGCACAGATATATATATATATTATAGGGAGGTGAAGTGTAGTTTAAATGTTGGATATACTCAGGTTTAATGAATTCATAAGTCATTCAACTGAAAAAGTGATCATTTGTTTAATAGGCATGCCAAACATATATAATACATACTGGTAATGGCAGTGAGTGAAATGTCTAAATTATTGGTGCAATATTATCAACAGTTTAGTAATATAATAATAACTATTAGCTTTGCGCTATTCTAGTAATTAATATTAATGATTGCAAAAATGCGACTTATGTAGAAAAACTAATGGGACGCTGCCAAAAATGCGACTTATGTAGAAAAACTAATGGGACGCTGCAAGTTGTTAGCTTTTAAACAAATCAAGATTGCTGTGTGTCCCTTTAAGGTCCATAATTAATATGTTAATAAATCAATTTTCAACCCTATGCTGTTGTTTTTTTTAAAGTTGTTTCACAGGTTTTGAACATAGTTCAGTATCAACATGTATTCTCGTTACAGTCAGTTTAATAAAACCATGTACTTCAACGTTTAAAATGAAATTATGAGTGTTTTTTTTTATTGAGTATGACATAAGCAAAACTACGTTTTCACATCACTCTCATTGGCTTGGATAACAGCGCTAACTGCATGTGGGAGGAAACCAGCATGCACAGATCCTTGTGAAAAGCTTGAGTGTCAATCAGTGTTAAGAACAAGAATTGTAGATGTAGTTCAAGATACTCCATTCAATTTATTGTTCAATACTTGGATCCATTACAGTTGTATACCATAACTTTGTGATTTGTAAAAATGGCAGCAACTTGTCTGAAAAATAAAGAAAATGCAAACACTGAGTATACAACTTAAATGTCTGCTGTACATGAAATACTAAAACTTGATCACTTTTAATAATATACAAAATATGTATTTTATATAGAACCTATACCGAGTACAGGCCAAATAAAATATAAATTAAACCTGTGTTTACATATCATTGTCAATAAAAGTGGGCCAGTATATTTATTTGGTATCAAATATTTACTTGTTATCATTTTTTTACTCCATGAATTATATTTAGACCACAAGAACATTAAATAAAGAAAAATCTGACTGACTGCAGGCTTAAACATATTAAAACAGATTATATTATTTTTTACCTCAGAATAACTGGTTTTGTTTTTTTTAATACTGAGAACGTATGTACTGTTTAAGATCCTGTTCATGCTTTAAAACTGTCTCTCAGTTTCACCTTTCAAGGTAAGGTTTGCAGGTGATTTTTTTGGCATTGATGTGAAATGCTTCCCCCCCATACAAATAAGTTCTGATTACAATTTACCTCTATGAACTCCATCTTCTTTTTTTTAGCTCCTCAAACCTCACCTCATCCAACCTCACCTTATCCAAGTCGCATTTCAGATCAGAATATGTAAGATGCAGGCATCATGTCTGATGTCTCCCTATGAAAAAAATAATGAAACAGTGTATAAACGCAATTGCCAAATTTTCATTTGGATCTGAACATTTGGCTGAAATTAAATGATAATTAGATAGATCTATGTATTCAATTCTTATTTCTATGTACTGTTACTTAGAAAATGTGTTCATCAGGGCTTTTTTCCATAATAATTGGGAAGAGGCCCAGGCCTGTCCATTTTGGGGGGAAAAAAGACGAGCTTATTTCTCATTTTGGGAAAGATGTAAGATTTTACCAATTAAGTAAATTTGACAATACTATGCTTTATTTATATTTTCAGCCAACAGTTATTATAATTACTGTTTCTCAGTCAGAACTGACTCCACAGACAAAAACACATTGCAAAATTAATGCGTTTTTTCAAATTCTGCTGCTTTCTGATTGGCAAAAATTTCTGCCACAATTGGGGAAAAAACAGTCGAGTTCTCAATTGGGAAAGAGGCCTTTTAGAGGTCTCTGTTACATAAGGTAAAAAGCCCTGTTCATGGTACACAGATCACTTTAGCGGAATCAATCACATAAATTAGAACTGGGATGTTTTTAATTGAAAACCAATTGTTGCATTATTTAGCATTTCATTGAACACATTTTAAGTAGGGTTGTAGAGAAATTATGCGGGAGGGACGTAGAAGAGAGGGAAAGGGGCTTAGGGATAGTGGTGGGGGCAGCAGGGCATTTTTACCAGTTTTGGGGAAGGGGAAGAGGCCTTTTGCTCTTAATTGGGGTGGAACCCATAATGGGGAATAAAATGTCCAAGGTAAGTTTAAAAAGTGGGGAAGTCTGCATGATTTTAAAAGAAATGAGAGTGGGGAATGGGCCTTTTACAGGCCGCTTCAAAGAAGGGTAAAAAGTCCATGGGGAGGGTATGCGTCAGCTTCCTGTGGGTAAGAATGGGGTGGCAGGGATGTGGTTTAGGAATTGCTGTATCCCATGGCCATGCAGCATATATGGGGTTTGACACTGGCCATTACAGGCATAGCATAAGGTGTACCCCTTCACAGGTTCAGGGCTGAGGGTCTCCCAGCGGTTTTGGGGAACAATGGAACATGACCATTTATTGTTATTGGTAATATTTTTGAGAAACATTGAAAACATATTTTTGGGGAACAAAACAAAACGTTTGGGGATCACCGGGTCGTATTGTCAGGGAACAAGGGAACATGGACCACCCCTGGAAGGGCCTCGGGTCTATGGCTAACGTTACAGGAGAGAGGAATCATATGAATAATTCAATGAAATCAACAACTGTCACGGCTGATCCAGTTATGTTTACTATAAAATTTACACAGTTTGTCAACTTTAACACCATCGATGTGCTTGGAAAATTTCATGAAAACACTGCATTAACAAACCAAAAAAAAGAGTTGTACGTGTACACATTTGAACTCACGTGTTATTTGCCTGCTGAGTTCTAAGACAGTCAACTGTTTCCTTCATTACGTTAGCATGTGTATATTTCCAATTGTTTATCCCAGTGTGAACACATGCATCAGATATCAATATCAAAACTCAGTGGATTCAACGTTTACCAACGTGTAAACACATTCTACGTATTGATGACGTAATCCAAAACTGACATTTTACAAACAGTGTTCACTCCGGTAAACTAGGTACGCGTAAAATTGATAACTGCGGTCTGAATCGAAGTTTTTACAAAAAGAAAATGGAGGCGTTTTGTGATTTTTTTTAATGAAATAGTCCGGCAACACTTAAAAAAATAATCCCTTTCGCGGAGTATCAATATGATCAAAAAAACTGAATAATTAGTTCCTGGCGTTCCCACTGTAGTGTTGATGTCAGAGTATATTTACAATAGGTTTTATAACAAGTGATAACAGGCATGACAAGATAATAATGTAATGATATATTTGTGAACATTGGTGAATAGCAATGTTGTGCGTTTGCATAATCGTCCATCAGACAAAATAGTACTCGGGGTTAAATTCAGGCTGGAAGTAATATTGAATAAGTCTTAGCGCATTTACATTTTGAAGGAAAACAGCATTATTTCTTTTATTAAATCGAGTGTATGTCAATCAGTATTTAGAAAGCTGCAAAAACATTTTAATGTAGGGGTACACTATGCAGTAAAATGTTTTCAATAGAGGCTAAAGGTATTAGTGAAGTTAGATATGTGTATCGGTCACTTTAAAATAAACATATACTCAATAACTAACATGTTGTTTTCACTTGTTTTTCTCCGGCATAGACCTGCGTCAGTGTACCTGTTGAGCAGTGGAGGCAATGGTAACTTTCTGGTGCGTGAGAGTATGCCAACACATAGGATATTTATCTCTGTGAGATTCGACGACAATGTAAAACATTGTCGGATATATAATCATATTGCTCTTATTCTAAACAATTTAATTTGCTGGTGAAAAGCTACAGTTTTGGCCTGTAACAATATCTGCCCTTGGGCCACAGGTTTGTTTTTAGTTTTATAAGGTCCTTAATCAGTCTTCTTCTTTCTTTCTATTTTGAACACTCTCACCGCTGCGGGTTCGAATCCCACTGGGAGTTCGACTTGTAAGTGAGGAAGTGTCGATTCTTAATTCTTGCAGATGGCGGGAGGTGTACAGTACTGGTTCTACCCAGAAAAAAAGTGGGTGGTCTGTCTCAACTACAAACAAATCGACCGTCATAAATAACCTTACATGTCTTTATTTTGTTGAAAACGACTTAAATCACCATAAAAGCAAACAAACAAACAAACAAACTAAACAAACTATTTTAACACATAGGCCTATTTGAACAGAGACAACTTTTGATCAATTTTCTTCTCTGAAACCACAAGGCTTATAGATCCTTTATATTTTGCATGTAGCATAAGTTTATATTTTATGAAGAACTATTTTAAAACAGTTTCTTTCTTAACCTGAAATATATTAGATACTAAACGAAAACTAAATTTATTTCCACCACAAAACTTGGGTCACAAAATTGGCTAAATCTTGCCTTGGGATCGTATATATCACCCACATTTGTAACTGCTACAAGTGTATGCAATGCGAACGGATCATCAAGTGAGCGATTCAGGGCCTTTTTTAAAACAAAACTACAATAGCAATTATATTGGAGGTCTTACGAGCAATAATGATGTTTGTACCTATATTATCGCTGCTCAAACCACCACATTCCAACTGCATTATTATGGTAGGACCAATTTGTTTGCATATCTCCTATATCACTTAGATATATCTTTGTTGTAACGGTATCAAAATACATTATTAAAGTGTGCATTTTAGACTCTCCTGAGGCGCGGATAAAAAATGCAACCGGCGTGTGCCTCTAAGATTCAGTGTTTTAAGCTGCACCCGGAACACGCCTATATAGTCTTAACATGGACTGTCAAGATGTCGCTTTTAAATAAGCGTGTATTTTAACTGTATTAAAACATGCATTAGTTATTCCGCATTGTAGGTATTCATGGTTCCAGACCAAACATTTCTCACATTGGAACACCTTGTACAACACTATTCCGATGTATCTGGCAGACTCGTAACACAATTGAATCACCCAGTCAAAAAGAGTAACACATGTTTTGGTAAGTGATACAACATATTATTTATGATTTACATATGTTTGGTTTGTGTGAAACTTCAAAAAGTATATCTCTCTATAAACGGAATTACATCTTATATTTATATTTATAAAATTATATTCGGACAGCGACCTAAATTAGAACTCTTCGCATCATACATGCTACCTCGAAAAAGGTCTCGAAAATGTCAGTACAAAGACCGGTATGTTAGTTTTTATCGATTTCCGCAAATGTTCTAGTCCATGGCATATTGCTGTTAGTATGAGTTCAATTTTTTTGTCGAAACAGTTTATTTTCCCATGTGGGTTGCCTTCATCTAGAACATAAACCCTTAAAACTGAATATGGCTTGACAAACATGTTATCCTGATATTCAAATGTAGTACATGTTTGCTGTCCACTATCTGTTTTCTTTATTGTCATTCACATTTTAAAGAAAGGTATGCATTTATTTATGTTCATGTTCAGTTATATACTGGTACATATGCTGTCATGTTTAACCTTTGTAACTAGGTGCAATTCATCAATATTTTTTTCTAAAAAATACCTGATCTGTTTTGTCAATCAATAAAACGTCACTTCTGTAACGTTTCAATAGTGTGCCAATACAAACAACTATCCTTTGCAAGTTTCCTATAGTAATACCTTTATTTTGACGCTTATTTCTTTCCCAAACAGAACCGTCATTATTTGTATTTGCGTGTTTTTGTTTTAAAAATGCAAAGTTTTACGTGAAGGTGCATGTACGTAGATGAGTATTATATTTGGATATTATTTTTGTCTTTCCTGTAATAAGAATTTATAAACATGCTATAGATGTATAATTTACTTTCATTATAATTAAAAGTGTTGGTAAACACGCAATTGCACATGCAATCAATCATTTGCATGTGGTAGTGTTTTTAATTTTCTTTTTAAAAAAAACTTTCAAATACTTTCTTTCTGAAAGTCTAAAACAAATTGCAGGAAAGAAAACCTTTGTTATAAAAAATACACTGTCAAATGAAATACGGTAACAAACGTTGTTTTTATTAAACACATCTTTTCGTGATAAAATCAGTCATTGTTATTTAGAACTGTATGGATAAATGGTTTCTGTCGATACATACATTAGAACATGAACAACGTTATTAGGTGATTATACGTACGTGATTATATTGTGTAGCATATATTCATATGTTGTAACATAACCATGACAACTATATATGTTGTAAAACACAGGCATACATGTATATGTTGTAACATATATGCATGTACGACTTACATATATAGAGTTACAACAAAAAATATGCACGATTTAAATTATGTACTATTTAAATATATTCGACAGAAAATAGTAGGTACAATTTAGATATGATTGTATGTATTGTCACAGGATGGCCATGAGTGGTTGCGATTAAGTCTGGAAAGAATCAATGTCAGTGAATGCATTTACATAAGTTTAATGCAACTTTAAAATACCATGTTAAATATATACAATTATCAAACTAAACAAGCGAATACACAGATGAAAGATGAACAAATCATTAACGTATAAGGCGTGTTCGCACTGTATCGAATGTACTGACTACAATGCCAACAATACATATGACCATGTATCAAACAAAAGAAATTAAAGTTATTAGAAAAAGTTTACTGAGGTTAACTTACCTAACCAAACTAATGTTTAGGGTAAATAACGCAAAACATGAAATTGACCTTGTTGTTTTTTTGTCGTTCAGTGATGTCCACTAATGCCAACAATACATATAACCAAGTATCAAACAAAGAAAATGAGGGAATCACATACAGTTAATTGAGGTTAAGGTTCATGTTGTTTTTGTAAGATTTTAACTAAATCCAAAATGGTCCATGTGTACTAACGTTCCCAATGCGGTAATCCTTTTCTGAACTGTTATATGTTTGTGATGTATCGCAATACGTTCAAGTGACACATGACATTCTTGAAGTAGTTACCAAGCATTGAAATTAAGCGTCTCTATGTATGTATCAGGAATCATTTTGACTTTAAACCTGCCTGCCTGCATGTAATAAAACGAAAATTTTAGTTTTCATTTTTTTGTCTTATTCTACCATAGGTTTAAAACTACTATTGGTGCAATATCATCAACAGTTAATAATATGCAAACGCAGTTTACTTTGTCCTATTCTTGTTATTACTATTAATGATAGAACAAATGCAGGCTATGTAGAAATGAGTGTGTGTGTGTGTGTGATTTTAAAATCAACGTTTGATTTTATAATATAATAATTGTCTATACGTGTCGTGTTTCAAGTCCATGTGTTCTGTGAAAGCTATATTACATGTCCTCGTCTATTTTAAGTCGAATTGGTGTGTAGAGTTCCGTGGGTTACCTGTTCAAAGGGCAATACAGTGCAACTCTGTGATCCTAACTTGTTTTATCTCTTCAGTGGACGGTTTGATATTCATATAAGTAACCCTGTTTCTACATATAGTAAATAATGGTATTCAAATGTGTCTATATATTATATATTTTAGGAGATCTTCGAATACTTTTAATTGGTAGAACGGGACATGGGAAAAGCTCAACTGGTAACACAATTTTGGGCAGGAATGTATTCCAGGTGGAAACAAGTCCAGTGTCAGTAACACAAACCTGTGAATATAAGGTTAACATTTTAGTGATACATTACCGAATTGCAAGCACTTTACTCAATGGCGGGTCGCCCGAGGGGTAATAATCTATGACCTGATGTCACTTGTCTCTCACCGCTGTAGGTTCGATCCCTCATGGGCCTAAGAATATTTATGTGAGGAAGCTATCCATCTGGCTTGCGGAACGCCGGTGGTTCTACCCAGGTGCCCGCCCGTGCATGAAAAGTGCCCGGAGGGACATCTGGTTTCTTCCTCCTCCAGTGGAAGCTGGAAAATCGTCATATGACCTTAGCTGTTGGGCTGTTGGTGCGACTATAAAATTCAATTTAATTCAATTTACTCAATAAAAAAAGAATCGTTCTATAAAAAAGTAGAGCAAGCATATATGAGCAACTTTTACAGATAAAAGAGCAACATATTGTATGAAATAAACATTCTAAAACTGCACATACACAGGTTGTGTAAAATATGCTAAGGACGCCAACCTCCACCCCCACCCCACCCACTACACAAACGTAATTTTACCTAAATGTTACCTGACGTTGATCTTGCTGGAATAACGTAACTTCGGGAGGATTTCCTAGAAACGGTAAAACGGTTGGCCATACCCGGTATTACAATGTTTGACTTTTATTTTCTACCCATGTGGCTTTAATGGAACATTATACGCCAAGTTTAGGCATTTTAAGACAATCAGTGATTGCAAATGTTATTTAATATCCTTCAATTTCAAACTATGCACTGATTATTATATATTATAAAAGTTTTAAGCAATACAATTTAATAATACATTTAATCTACTAGTGCGTTTTCATTGACCGCCAGTATATATTTACCGATAAATCACTCCAACTACTATGCAATTGTTATAAATGATCACATATAATAACTAATTTGTCATAAACATTAATGTATGAAATAACAGTCGGACACTAACACGGCCGATATTAATGAAACACACGAACGCATCAGTGGAGTGCGGGGTCCAGTGGTAGAGCGTCGAGTCGTGGGTTCGATCCGCACCCTGGCCTTGTTATGCTTGAGCAAGATTGTTCATTTACATTGCTTAGTATTGTTTCTACGCAGGGTCAATATTCAAGTTATAAAGTATCTTAGTGAAAAGGTAATATTAGGAACCTACAGCGGTTTAAATTTATTTTTTTATCTTACATTAAAAATTAATTATTTTGGTTATAATTAAAGACTTCTCACCATTGGTTTAGGTCATGGATTAAACAAATACAGTTCCCCACATATCACTAATTTAAGCTTTTTAACTGTAAATAGAGGGTTGTAGATACATAAAAATTAATGTATATTCAAAAAGTCAATTTTGTATAATAAAGCAATGTGTTATTAAAAACTGGTAAAATACTGGTAAAATACAATATCTTCATATTGTATGTGTAAATGCGAGAATTAGAGGTCAAATACCATAATTTATTTATTGGGTATTGGGTTGTTAGTCGATTCACCTATTTACTGGGAAGCTTACCAGTTTAGTAGTATATGTTCGTCCGTTCACAAAATATTACTAGTATGTTGATCATGGCTTTGTTTATATAACAGCTATAAACATGGGTGGGGAAAATGTTTTAGAATTATTAAGGCCCGGTATTTATAAAGTAGCTCAGTGAAAACTTCAGATTTAATGAAAATAATAGGAAAAGTTGTCCAACTGATATGTTTTTGTATTTCAATGTGTGAATGTTTCTTTGAGAATAATTGGCATAAATGACATATATACAAATGATTGCCAATTAACCCTTTGTAGAAAATGCGATAAATGTACGACTAAATGTCTAATTATTTATTTCTACCGTTTGAAGTTATTATCTTTTAAAACATGCAAATATGTCATTGCAAGATAACGTTTAAACAAATCAACTAAACATTCTGGATGGATACAAATATAATGTATAAAAATGGGTATACAATAAATACTGAAAAGGGGATCCCTTGGAATCAACAAACACAAGCAAGAAATAACAGTAGGAGACTCGGTTTTATTGAGTCTGTTCATGAGAGGTAATGTTAAGTGCAACCCCTCTCACGCCCCCTAGCACCGGCTTAAGCGATATTCTACTTTACAGCCATAACGATTGGGCTTGATGATCTCAAAGGACCAGTAAGTAATAACACTACTGATTTGTAGTCGGGGCATCTGTTTACGGTCGCCACACAGTCGAACTGGAAATGTAGCTTTCACGGAACACAGTCAACCAAATACATGCGTTAAGAAATACAACGTTAATAAGACGCTGGGCATGTGACACGACATACCGTAAAATGGTTGTCAATATGGCTACCGGCTTTGAATGGACAGTTGCAAAAAGTTAATAAAACAGGTCATTGTAAATAAAGTAATCCCCGCAAATAGCGTCATTGTATCTAGTCATATGCATTCGTCGTGAATAATTGATTTTAGCTCGATGCAGAGTAATGCATGCCCCTACGCTCATTCATATTTTAAAAACAACTGCCTGATAGAGTACCATAACACATCCTTGCAGACTGTTAAAACTTTGTCGTGCCATTCACGGTTTATTCTCTTGTTACTCTGGCTTGTGTCAAGTCATAGCGTTTCTCTAGGCTTTTGTTGTTTTAACTCATTTGAGCTGAAGACCGTTTAACATTTGTAAACGACATCTTCTCTAAAACCGCTTGCATAGTTTTAACCAAACTTAATATGGATAATTCCGAGATCAATAATCATCAAATTGTTAAAATAAGGTCACCGAGGCATCCAAGATGGCCACAGTTAATATAAAAGTTCGAAACTTTAGACAATCTCAAGAACCAGTGAAGAGATGTTGGCAGTTTTTCTTTATTAATAAGTGTCAACTCATTGACTATCAAGTGTGTTCAAATACAATCCCCAGAGTCAAAAATAGTCACGCCCTGGTGGTCCAACGTTTGTATATAGACAGTTTGCATTTTTAACATATACATATAAGGAAACCTTTGAAGATGTTCTTCTCTGAACTAAAAGGAGATCTCTCATATATTTCATGTAATTTTAGCTGATTGTCCTCTTCCAAGTTTTCTGAAATGGTGAACCTGGGGTCAAATTTAGTTTTACATAGAGTTATAGAGGAAAATGCTTAAAAGTTTTTCTCTGAAACTACAAAAATGAAAAGTCTAATATTGTATCTGAATCATTTGCGTAAGTTCCTCTAACGAGTTTGTTCAAAATGTGTCCGTGATGTCAAAGTTTGCCTCGCCTCAGGGGTTACACGTTTTACATAGACTTATATAGGGGAAAGCGTAAGAAATATTCTTCTCTGAAGCCACAAAGAATATAGCTCTTATATATTGCATGTAGAATCTACCAAGTTTGTTTTTAAACAGTGACCTGTGGTCACATCTGGCTTCACCCAGAGTTTTACATAGAGTTATATAGGAAAATCATTAAAAAATATTCTATGAAACAAAAAAAACTAGTGGTCTAATATGTTGCATGTCGAATAACGTTATTGTCCTATAACACATTTGTTAAATGGTGATCTTGGGTGATTTTATTCTTAATGTGTTTTTGGGATATTCCCCGAGCAACTTCTTATGGGGTATATGTGTCTCAACTTATTCGTTTTTCTAGAGATTGTACTCGAGTTGAGGATTTTAATATTCGTAATCTTTGTATAACTAAAACTACTCCATCAGGGTTACCGTTACCATAAACTTCGTAAAACCTTTGCAAAATTGTATTATCGTAACTCTGATCTTCTTTTCAAATATAAAAGTAATTTAGGAACTATTCTGCGACAAGGCTCCATATTCTCGAAACGTTTGAGTCGAAATCTCAGACTCAAGCTCAGCTATAAATTTTTTAAATCTTACTTAGTGGTATTGAATTGACTTGAAACTTTACACAAATCGAAATAATCATCAATTACAAATGTCCTGAAATTTCAGAAAAAAACAATCACTGCAAAAAGTTACAGCTAAAATAAATATATAAATTTTGAGCTTGAGTATAAGATTTTAGCGGAGAAGTTTCGAGAATATGGGGCCTGGACTATCACAATCTGACTTCTATGGTGACGTGATTTACAAACTTCGTAAGATCCATGGCCATGATCACTTTCATACTATCTTTGTTAAACTTGTTAAAAGTTTTATCAAAAGAGGTTATATGACCCTATCATTTTGCAACGCACTGCATGCTTGATGGTGGATCCATTTACAGTTCGCCACTATGCTTTCCTCTTTAATTGTGCGATGACCGGACAGTCTGTGGACCTACGATGACGTCTACCTAAAGCCCAAAATGACGGTGATGTTTGATGTTTGTCAGCAATCTTGTCGTGCCGTGCCCTCAATGGTTTATTCTCTTGTTGCTATGGCTTCTGCCAAGTCATTGCGTAAATTCTTTGCGACTTTCTCGATTATTGTAGTTTTTTTGCATGTATATATAAACGAGCATCTTTGTGTTGTACTTATATTGCCTATTAATGCTGCCTTGTTGGTTAGAGAATAGTTCATGGAGGGGATTTCTTTATTTACACTGTCCCGTTTTATTGTGTTGACAGTAGGGTAAGTGTGAGGTTTGGTGCACCGTAGAACCTGGTTTAAACCCCCAGTGGCATATTTTAGGCACCCTAGAATGCACAGTGACCACATTTGACGGCTAATACTAAGATCATAAACAAGTCCGAGAGTCATGTATATCTGATGATATTAAATGAGCAATACACCCTTGAATTAGATTGTAAAATATTACATGATTTGGCCTTGTTACCAATACAGCACTCCAGTGTTTCATCCGATCTTAACAACACATTTAAGGAACGTTTATAAGATTTAGAAAATCGTTTTTCAACCAGGAATATTCGATGGCATCAATTGAGACATCTGCTCTTGAATATTTAAACATTATTATCCGAAGCAATTAAAGTGGAAGCTACGTGCCCTGCAAAACATGACATAATTGTGCATTGTACCTGTTATAAGCCGCCTCACTTGTTATAAGAGCCTTGTTAGTCAGTAGAGAGTACAAAAGGCGCGCTTGTGCCTCTTGTTTTTTTATAAAGTAATTACCATTTGGCTGTATATTTGTCACAGTTTGTATTGGTTAAGATAATCATAATAAACATGTTAAGGAATCATTATTGTTTACAGGAACGTACCAGATTTGGAAGGAAAGTGGTTGTTGTTGATACTCCTGGTATTTTTGACACCGTGTTCACCAATCAAGAAATTCAGAGGGAGCTGCTTAAAGCGCTTACATTGACAACTCCTGGCTTTCATGCTATAGTATTTGTCTTACAACCTGTACGATTTACTGAAGAGTTACAGAAAACAAGAGATTTATTTTTCCAATGGTTTGGCAAAGGTGTAGAGAACTATGCGCTAATGATTTTAACATACGCGCATGATCAATGCGTCATTGATAAGTATTTCGAAGAAAATTCGACAGAAATAACGGAGTTTAGAAGGATCTGTGGAAACAAAGTCGTTCCATTTGATAATACTGCCGACATTAAGACGAAGAATCTACAAGTGAAACAGTTGTTTCAGTATATCGATATGATAGTTTCAACGAACGACGGCTCTCATTTTAAAAATATAAAGTATACAATTGCTAAACATTATGTTGAAGCAAAATACCCAAAGAAGATTACAATGGATTCTTTAGATATGTTAGAGAAAGTCGGAATGAAATTGAATGAATTAATAGGCTTAAAAGTTAAAAAGAAAAGCAAGGAAGAATCTCCACCGACCATTAAAGGAAATCTCACTATTATTAACGAAAGCAAGTCAGATAGCATATACATAAACCCAGACCGGAACGAGAACAGCAGAGTGGACAGCAGTGAAAATGAATCCGACACAGATAAAATGGCCTGCCTTTTAATTGATGGTGTTTCCGCAAGACAAACATCAAACCAGCTGATTGATTCTAAGATGTACGTACAGTCGCATACAGTTGTTAAAGATACCTTAGGGGAGTCGTCTACACATGAAAACATAGAAAGCTTTCCCCAAGACATAGAATACGTAATGCAACAACCAATCCGTACATCTAGACGCAACAGGGAAGTTGTGCACGACGGCTATGGTGATACAACAGATGGCTTACCAAATACTGAACAAAGTAATTTCGAACATGGAAAGGTCAACCACAATGATACGTCTCTAAGACATACGTCGGAGGAGTGCTCTACCCATGAACGTGGTTCAGATGTTGAAGACAAAGAAGCAAAGATTCAATCACCTCTCAGTTTATCTAGAGGCATCTAAAGAAATGTTCTACGTAGAAAAGTCCAACTAAATGTTAATCCTTCACTACGGAATGCCAATTGCCCAGAAAACCCATACGCACAATTTAGGAAGGATATGAAAGATCAGATAATGTTTGAAAAGTTTGTAGATTTTTTGATAGGATATGGCAAATAATTAAATGGCCAGTTACTCGTGCTGTCTCGTGGTACAGAAGATGGCATAGAAATAAACACAGTCCTTTTGACGAAGACCGTGTAACAATTAACTATTGCCATATTGATGAGGCGTAATCGTAAATCCCCGCGCGTTTCATTTGTGACTTAATTAAAACAATGATTATCGTATTCTCCCATTATCCCTCTGGGCAAACATCGGAGTTTGAAAGAATACAATAGTTTACTATGTTGCTTGTTTTCATTTCTAATTTGTATAAAACATATATATGAGTATATCAAGGTATTAGCAAATTATACAGGAAATGTATTATAGTTGGAAATGACCGCTATGTGTATTATTTATCTTCACTGCGATTTGGACAACTGGGAACGCAGCCAAATATTAAATTTAAACTCATTTGGTCAGATACCACTTTTGCATTTCCCAAAGGCCTCAATTATAGCCTTTTGGCCTACAACTGCTATTCCTCCTATATCCAAACAGATGAAAAAAACTAACCTTTTTTTAAAGAAATATCTTAGAGACACACAAAAATGATCAGAAAATTGGGGGCAATCTGATGCATTCAGCCTCTAATATTTCACAGAAGGTGGGCAGCTCCAGAATGGCAGTAAATACATTTTACTTTTGCAAATATACCCTCAGTACAATTGTATGCATAAAATGCAAGTTTCAGTCAAAATATCGTAAATGAACATATTTTACGATAGAAATATAATATATTCATGTTTTATGGGAATTTGTTATGATTTGGGTAATTTAATCCATTCAGAATCTACCATACAATCTGACTATATGCCCTAATAGACCCTATACGTTTTTCAACCAATCAAAAGCCTCAAATGAATAGTGTTATCTGACCATTTGGGAATGTCATACACCAGATGTGGATGACTTCCATTCAGAGAATATTTAAATGTGATAAAGTAAGGGCAGACGAATTATCAGACAGAGGTATGTGGAAACGATATCTACCTAATGCCTTTTTTCAAAGCTTGGGCTTGAGGATAATAAATAAATAATTACATTTTATTTTAAAGATGACGTTCCATACAAATGTTACATATAATGATAGCAGGATTGGAACGAAAGCAAACTCCTTATAGAGACCCTTTCTTTGCATGCATAACAATTTGCAGTTAAAATAAATGTTTTTCAACAAAAAAATAAAGCAAATGCTAATATTAGTTCATCTTCACGTCAAATTTCTCGGAATTTCTCGGAATTATTTTATGTTAGGGACTGATTAGAATGTATTTAACATAAATTTGATATGATATATGCGAAAGAGCCCTAGCTTAGGCGGCAAATAAAACAATAGTTTCGACACTTGGACACACTGGTTTCCTACCCCTTATATCGCAAGGGCCGAGCGAGCCTCACATCGAGTTCGACAATGAATCCAGTCTATTTTGTACTATTGATTTTATGAATATTGAGTTCTGCTCAACCCGGGGCTAGAGGGCGTGAGCGGTAGCTAGCATATTTCACTACCGCTCATGAACAATCAAACCGAGACTGCAATATTTCGTATGTGTCGTGCTCGGCCGTTTCCAAAGGTCCATTATCATACTCTTTTTTAAACCATTCCCTATATGTAAATTAAAATATAAATTAGAAAGTTTTACTTGCTAAAATGAAAGATCTCCGGCCATGTTTTGTTTCATGAACATGTTTCATGTTTCATGAACATGCAAATATTACTTATTTTACATACAACTTAGTAGCGGTTTTAAATATATGTTTCTCTCCGGGACTATCAAGAAATGTTCATATGATGTTTAAGAGTTAAATTAATTGATTGATAATATTACAAAAAGGGTGGCCATTCACCGAAGAGGAAATTGAATGTAACAGGTCATTGCGTATGTGGATGTAAAGAGGGCAAATTAAGAACTGCTGAGTCTTTTCTATACTTCCGCACATATAATTGCGAATTAACTATATTGTTAAGAAAACGATGATGGTTCAGAGAACTACACGTAGTACGTAGGTGTGCACGGGTACTTTGTTCACGTCTCTTTCCTAGATGATATTATTTAGGAATTTGAAAAAACGTCCTGAATTAAAAAAAACTGAAACTGCATTTCGTGCGTTCATGTGCAATTTATTCCATTCACGATTGATTGACAGAACGAATGAATGTGTTACCGTAGGGCGTTTCTTAGACTATAATTTTAGGTTGTGCTAACCAAAGGAGAATGGTAGAGAGATAGGGCGTAAGCCAAGGGCCATCTTATAAACGAGTACGAAATTATATTTAAATCTATGTGTCTGGAGTTATTCCTACCCTTCTTCATTGTAGAGAGCCTGTAGAGATATTAGTTCAGTAGTTCCGATTACATTACTATGCGTGTGACTTCATTTTGTATCCTGTCAAGTTCAAGTTTATTGCAATTGGTGCAATTACCCAAAATGATATCTTCATATTATAAAAGTAGTATAATAAAAAAAGGTACATAACTTCCAAAGATTTCCTACTAAATCGATGTTTAAATCTTCTCATGTGTATTCTAGACCAGGCTTTTTCCTTTGTATACTATACTGACGAGATAAAGAAACGCCTCATTCTAACTCAGTGTACAATATTTTGTTAACCGTAATTAAAAATTAGAAAAGAACAATTCCATTCACGTCCGTCGGCGTTCCACAAGTTGAAACGTGACTCGTCACTAAACACTATGTTCTGCCAACCCTGACCGCGATGGTTGCGAGCCCAAATAAGACGTTGTTGACGATGACGTCGCGTAAGAACTAAACCGCGGTAGGGCCTGCGGCAGATAATTTTCCGTTCTGTAAGCCGATTTTTGACTGTATGTCGACTAACAGGGCGTCCATGGTTACCTACCACTAAACGTGATGTGGATTCAGCCGTCACAAATCTGTTACGCAGATGGCGTTGACGGATGTAATTATCCTGCCGTACTGACGTTACACGCGGTCTACATGAACGTGGCCTATCGGCAAACGTTCCCGTGACTCTGACACGTCGAATGAGACGCAATATTGTCGAACGAGAGACGTTATAACGTCTAGCGACTTGTTCTTGCGTTCGCCCACATTCAAGCATGGCCAAAACTCGGGCCCTCTCTTCGGAATTTAGCCTCGGCACTATCAGAAACTGGATAATTGTCAGAAAATCTCTGAAAATATGGTTGTATGTCGACTAACACATGTACCAGTGTACAATTCACTCGATAAAACCACATGGTTGACACGCACGGGCTGCACGAGCAAATCGTGAGCAGGTACATGAATTTAACAATGGGCTGAATAAAATCGTACGAGTTAAGGTTGGTTGGATTTATCGGTCAGAGTACATGTACATATATGACATTGCAACCCAAATTTAAACTTTGTAACGAAATTAACGCCAACTTTCGATGAGGCGTTTCTTTATCTCGTCAGTATATATATGCAAATGCCAACTACAGTCGTTAGAACGATTGACGCCCAGGTGTTTATGGGTACTTACTTCGGTAATATGTTAATTCAATATAATTAGAGAAGGGTGGATAAGATTGAGTCTTTTACGATATACACGCATTCCGTCTTTGAGGATTTAAAGGTAACACTCCACGTGCTTACCCATTCTGAAATGTTTGCAATATCGTTATTTGACTGCTACAGCAGTGTTATCAATTTCACTAGTATTGTCAATGAGCATATGCAGGCTTGTATCATCTGCAAATAACCTAATATTGGAGTTTATCTCAGAAACGATGTCATTTATAAAAACGAGATAAATTATGGGACCAATAAAATAGTACTGATGGTCCCCCCTGCACAGTGTTCCACATGGATTTAGTTCCTGGAATGACAGGCTTTGTCGCCTCTTAGTCAGGTATCTAGCAAACTCTTAAAGACGAGCATCGAATATGCAAGCCACCTTAGGCTTTAGAAGTAGTGCCAAACACAGTCAAATGCTCTGTTTATGCTATTTTATTTTAGAATGCGATCTATTTAAAGACATTCGAAAAATATATATTAAAAAGTAATTTTGGAATCAACCGAGCACGTTCAAATTAAAGAACTCTTTTTAAAGCAAAAATTAAAAGGAAATTAAAAATTTAAGTGTGCAGATTTTTAAATCATTTCAAAAAAGGAAACCCTAACGATGAAAAGATCCGATGTAATTGTAATCACATGTCTGATGTGTTGTACTGTATTGTGTGTAATTGTAATATATTTCCTTCTTTCGTATAATCACATAATCATGTATATTTGTGTGTTGTGCTTTGTCACGATTGAAACCAATTGCAAATATAGCATTCTTGATTGTGTTTGAATTGTCTGTTTATTTGCTTATATGTGCATAACATGGACATAATTATATACTTTACATCAACCATAATATTGATATTTTTCTGTATGTTTAGTCACATTCTCCGTGAAATCTGGAATGGAAATTCTGACAAGTTCATGTTCGTTGCAATTTTTTTGTTCTCTAATGAGAAGTTAACTGTATGAGCGTGTTTATTTTTGCATCTGATATGTGTTGATACAGTATGTTCGTATGCTACGGCTGTCATAAATGTATATGTATATATTGTATAATCACATGGTCCTATGGCTTATTGATTTTGAAATACATTGCTTCCTCTGCTTCTATGGGAAATCTTTAATAGATCTTCGTCTCTGAATCTAAAGGTTTCGATTCACTAATTGCTTTTTCATAGGCCACAACGAAGGCTTTTTCGATGAGATAAATAAAACATCACATACAAAATCAACAACTTGTGTCTTATTTTCAAGGTATATCCAATTCCAATGTGCTAAACATTAAATTCAGAATATTTCCTCTACAAAACTTGCCGTGGAGGCCGCCATATTTGTTTACATTCTACTACCTACCTTGCTGTTCACGTGCTAGGTTTGTAATTGAACTGTTCCAATGCGACTCTGCAAAAACATGTATTTATTGTAAAAGAGATTAAAGCAGAAAAAAACACATATTCTAAAGTATCTCCTTAAGTAATTGCCTAAAATGTAATTTAATGTAAAAGTGTGCATTCACCTTGAAATATGAACTTGTTTGTGGAAATGCCACACGAGCAGTATCTGAATAAGTATATGTAATATGTAAAAACACAATTTAAATAGTTTAAATTAAGTATATAATCTACATCTGGTCCAACTCGTTAATTTCTTTAAGATATCATAAACGAGAGCGGGCATTGTGGGGCAATATTAACCCATTACCTTAAACATTTTTAAAATCATTAAACATTTTAGTAGAGCAATGGATGCAAGTAAATACTGATAATGTAGATTCATTGGAAGCAGCAAACACGTCCAAGGGAATAAAGTAGCAGATTCGGCTTTACTGAGCGTTCATGAGAGGTAATGTAAGAAGCAATACCTCTCACGCCCTCTATTACCGGCGTAAGCAGCATATATATATAGTATATCTAAATTCAGTGTATCAGTATGATCTGGCGTTTTTCTATGGTAAAATGTTGTATATATACCTGAGGTTATAATCATGTAAAATGAATCCTCTATTGTATAAATTATACCTATGGTTGTCGTTATTTGACGGAAATATCCGACACGTTCAGTAGTACGACCTTAGTATGACACGTTCACCGAAACCAATCTTTTTAGGTTGGCTAGTTGGTCGAGTGGTCTAAAGCGCCGGCTATTGTGCGAGGCGCTGTGTCGAAGTTTGTACAAAATGTTCTCCACGTATAATATTTAATGTTTGTACTTGTATCTTATAGATCCCACGTTACAGAAAGTTCGTTATTCTGAATTTAATTCTCTCACAAATATATATATATATATATAAATATATATATATACACAGCACTGTGCTAGAATTCTATATCAAATAGTCCAAATGTAAAAGTAACTTGCGAGTGACCCATACAGTTGATACATAACGTTTATTCATATCACGTCAAACGTAAGTTTCAAGAGACAAGTCCGTGTGATATGCACTAATTACACTGTGCTATGTTACGAATAAAGTGTAACAAGAAAAGAAGCAAAATCAGCCACACAAAATTGTAATTAACAAATTTATTTACAAAAAATATGCACTTACAGAATACACAAATCCAGTCTTTCATTAATATCCAAATAAAATTATCCAATGTTCCTTTAATTCAGATTAGCAAGTTTCTCTTTAATCCAAAACAGTAAGTGTCTCTTTAATCCAAAACATTAAGTGTCTCTTTAATCCAAAACAGTAAGTGTATTTTAATCCAAAACGGTAAGTGTCTCTTTAATCCAAAACAGTAAGTGTCTCTTTCAGTCTAAATTAATTTCCAATAATGCCGGTTTAGTCCAAATATCCAATTTCACTGCTATTGCGAATGAGCACAATAATAAATAAATCCTCTCACAAATATATTTTATGAAAGCATCCAAATCTAAATTAAGCTTAATAACAAATACTGAAATTAATCTAAATAGAACTCCCAGAGATTGTTTATATACTGTCACTAAAGGCTTCCCCTCTAAAACAGTCCAATAAGAATAGTACAAATTTCATCATAAATGAATTTGCATAAAACAGTCTAATGAAAACAGACCACATCATAATATATGAATTTGCATACCAGATAAACACATGCACATCTATACTCTTTTTAACTTTCTTCAAGTCGAAATCAATAATAAACACGCAACAATGCATGTACACTTTGAGACACATGCAACGATACATGTAAACCTTTAGATACAGGTAACAACTATTTTTACATAATGTAAACCCATTGTATATACAATACTATGAAACTGGGCCTCATGTTTGCCGTTGTGTCCTTCTTTTTCGAACCCGTTTTGTGGACCTAACTCGAGGTTGTATAGATGGTCAACAGGATGATTGAAATGTACGTTTTTGGATAGTTTTTAGAAAAAATACTTTCAATTGTATGAGAGTATATTAAAGGGACGGATATCAAGTTTGATTTCTTTTTTTAGAACTCGCAACGTTCTTTAGTTTTTCTATATAACTTTCATTTTGGCAATTCATTATTAATACTTTTCCAAATTTAAAGCGGAAAATCACGATAAAATAATAAATCGGGGCGCTAATTAAATTGTAGATAATTACGTCAAAATTGAAGCGTGTTAAAAGGAGGCGTCATGTCACTTGTCGAGTAACCTGTAATGCCAAACAAGTACCTTGGTATAGGCACTACGCCCCTCCCCCACCCCACGCCCAATAACGGCAAAATTAAACTACAAAATCATTCATACAAACCTATCCAGGTGTTCAGGTCATGACATAATGTAGATGTGCAAATCAAAAGGAACTTAAAATACCGGAGATTAAATATGCGCACAATGAATTATGAGTTGGTAACTCTTAATTCTACGTTCCAATTTTGAGTTTTAGCTTGGCTTGTGAAAGCCGTTTATATTGTGTCTATATAGTTCGGATTTTCAAAATAGTTATTTATATAACTCGTCGTCATTAGGTTCAATCTGTTGTAAACTTCGCCTGTTGATGGCGGGATAGGGACTTTAAAAATTATCCTAACATATAAATCATAGTAGAACAATACTATTGATGCCGGATGGCTTTGTTTTGAATTGCGATTGTTTTAAATTTCTAACGATAACTGGTACAATTGGAACATTTTCCTATTGAAAATGTATCTGTGCTACAGAGGTCATGTTGCAACAATATCATGTGCTTTCCTGGCATGTGTTTTATTTGGAAAAGATAACTGAAAAAAAAAAGATTCTTTGCTTTCGACTCAAATCTAATTACTATATCGGTGTATTCAATTTGACAGAAATGCAAATTATTTTACATGCTCAGCTTATTATTTGTTATCACTATCAGTTTCGTTATTTGTTCAACAATGAGTCAACATAATACAAATCCGACCTTACAAACGGCAGATTTTAACAGAAAGGGTCGCGATTTTGATTCTGATGTAATTTTCAATAATTTAAGATAAGATTCATAACACAAATACCATCGTTAGTAGACATGTGCATAGGTCTATGTAATATATTTGCAACGTATAATTGGATTGTGCAACACGAATTGACCAGTGGTATCTACTTACAATGTTTTGTTGGATTGTGCACCAAGCATTGACCAGTGTAGTCTATTCGCAACCAAGTATTGCATTGTGCACCACACATTGACCAGTGGTATCTATTTACAACGTATTACTGGATTGTGCATCAAGCATTGACCAGTGGTATTATTTACAACGTTTCATTGGATTGTGCACCACATATTGACCAATGTTATATATTTACAACGTATTATTGGATTGTTCACCACGCAACAAGTATTGACCAGTTTAATCTATTCGCAACGTATTATTGGAATGTGCACCACGCATTGGCCAATGTTTCACCAAGCGTTGACCAGACCAATGAAATATTTTTAGAGGTTTTATTGGATTGTGCATCACGCATTGGTCAGTGTAATAATATTTACATGTTATTGGATTGTGCTCCACGCACTAGTCAATGTAGTCTATTCGACGAATAGTTTTATTGGATTGTGCACCAAACATTGACATGTGTAATCTATTCGCAACGTATTAAATATTCGATTGTGCACCGCGTGTTGGCGTTTTATTAGATTCTTCACCAAGCGTTTACCAGACCAATGTAATATTTTTAGAGGTATTAATGGAATGTGCACCACGCATTGGTGAATGTAGTCTATACGAAACGTTTTATTAGATTGTTCACCAAGCGTTGACCAGACCAATGTAATATTTTTACGAGGTATTATTGAAATGTGCATCACGCATTGGTCAGTGTAATATATTTAAAACTAATAAATGCATTGTGCACAATGCATTGACCAGTGGTATTTACTAATAACCTTTTATTAGACGTGCATCACGCATTGGTCAATGCAGTCTAATCCAAACGTTTAATTGTATTGTGCACCATGCACTGACCAGTGTAATCTATTCGCAACGAATTATTGCAATGTGCAAATTAACCAGTGTTATCTACCTACAACGTTTTACTGGATTGTGCACCACGCATTGGTCAGTGCAATCTGTTTACAATGTTTTATTAGATTGTGCACCAAGCATTGGTCCGTGCAGTCTATTTACAATGTTTTTATTGGATTGTGGACCAAGCATTGGTCAGTGCAGTCTGTTTACAATGTTTTATTGGATTGTGCACCAAGCATTGGCCAATCACGCATTGGCCAATGTAGTCTATCCACAACTTACTATTACATTATGCACCAAGTAATTGTTAGTGTAGTAGTCTATTTACAACGTCTATTAACAACATGTTATAACGCATTTGACAAAAGTCCTACAATCCGATTGTTTGGCGTTCAAACCTTTGCGGCTATTAGATAATACATAGCCCGTCGCAAATCCATTCATGTGACGTTCAACAACTATGAAATACGTTAGAAACGGTTTAATCAGACTGTGTATTGAAATTTCGACGTTTGCGACGGTATATCAGTGTTTTGCGGTCGCACATGTGTGTAACGGCTCTGCCAACGCGTTCAAATTAAAATGCAAGAGGCCCTTTTTCCAATTTGGGTGGGTTATTTAGGGACTCGAGGCACAACAATTGTATAATATAGGTTTTGACGGCCTGTAGATGAGCCCCTTTATGCAAGCGGTCAAAACTCATTTGATATAATTGGTGTGTCTCGAGTCCTTGAATAACCATACTAAATTAGAACTAGGAGTTGTTTTTAGTAAAAACAGATATCTTCCCTACAGGAGAATTGGCCATAAATCCTCCAAAATTCATTCAATTGGAACACGACGAAAACATGTGCAACCAAGTTACATGGAAATCCAGGAAGAGGATCAGGAGAAGTAGTCGGGACATAGCTTATGTATTAAAACATTTAAAGGGCCATAACTCCAACAAAAATCATTCCAAACGAACAAGACAATGGTATCAGCAACTAGATTTTGTTTAAAGCCGAATGGTGGTTGAGGAGAATTAGGCTGGACAAACTTTGTGTATTAAAACGTTTAAAAGAGCCACAACTCCACCAAATATCATTCAACCGGAACACAACAACGACATGCGCAACTAGGCTTGGTACTGTTCATTCCAGCAAAGTGTCACTAAAATCCAAGCAGAGGGTCTGGAAAACTAGTCCGGATAAAGTTTGTGTATAAGGGGCCATAACTCTGTCAAAAATCATTAAACCGGAACATGATAATGACTTGCGTTACTAGGCTTGTTACTGGTCATTTCTGCTAAGTTTCGTTGAAATCTGACAGGGGTTCAGCAGAACTAGTCCGGACAAAGTTTGTTTAATGAAACCTTTAAAAGGTCATAACTCTGCCGAAACTCTTTCAACCGGAACACGGTGATGATATGCACAACTAGGCTCGGTACTGTTCATCCTTGCCAAGCTTCGTTGAAATTCGGCCAGGGGCATAGCAGAACTAGTCCGGACAAAGTGTGTGTATTAAAACTTGTAAAGGGTCATAACACTGTCAAAATTCTTTCAATCGGAACACGGTGATGATATGCACAACTAGGCTTGGTACTGATCATCCCAGCAAAGGTTTGTTGAAAAACTTCAAAACGAAGACCTTATCATAACAATCTGGTAAGGTTTGCTAGAGTGTTAACACATTTGTCAATAATTCGAGGGCAATAACTTCGGTGGTACTGGTCCGATCTGACTGGGTTTCGACTTTGAGCGAGCTTACATCAATATCAACAATCTGGAAACATTTTTCAATAATTCAAGGTCCATACCTTCGGTAGAGAACTCCTCTAAAACATCTGCAGCCTCTCAAACGTTCGTCCTCTTAAATAAGCCTCATGTGGCTCCCAAGCCTTTTGTGGCTTCCAAGCCTAACACTCTTTGTGGTTGACTGTTTGTGGTTGACTGTCGTCTTTGAATACTACTTTTCCAGTTCGATTTATATATCTATATTTAAAGGCAGATTACCAATTGTTATAGAGAACTTTTTAGATGATAAACAGTTTTGTGTCCGAATAGATTCAACACTCTCTGAAATTCATGAACATGAGATGGGTGTGCCTCAGGCCAGCATACTCTCTGTTACCCTTTTTAATATAAACATATAACAGTAAATGCATCAATCCTGGTGTGGATTGTTCTCTATATGTGTTAAATTTTATCGTGCAAAAAGAGACAATTACAACACTCAATAAGCAGTCTCAAACAGTCTCAATAAGCTTCAGACTTAGTCTGATGAAAATGGTTCTAAATTTTCTAAATCTATACCTAATAGGATGCACTTTTGTCAACTACGTAAACATCATGAAGACCCTTCAACACTGGATGGGTCACCAATACCACTAGTGGATGAGCCAAAATTGCTTGGTCTTAATTTTGACCGTAAATTAACGTTTATACCACACCTTAAATACTTGAAGGCCAAATGCCTTAAAGCTCCTAATTTACTTAAAATTGTTGCAAACAATAATTGGGGAGCAGATCGAAAAGTCCTCTTACGACTTTATAGAACTCTCATCAGATCCAAGCTGGGCTACGGCTCAATAGTATATGGATCGGCTCGCAAGTCAATACTTGTAGATGCTCGATCATATACATAGTCAAGGCATACGACTCGCTTTAGGTGCTTTTTGTACATCACCAGCCAAAAGTCAATATGTTGAAGCTGAGCAACCATCCCTGTATCATCGACGGGACAAATTAGTCCTTCAGTATGCCATTAAATTACAATCTAACCCTTTAAACCCAACTTCCGATTTTTGATCGAAAACCGAAGGCCATTTGGCCATTTGGTCTTCGTATTAAACCACAATTAAGAGACACTGAAATCGACCTAAACTTGATTGCCAAATAGAAAGTACCGCAAATTCCACCGTGGACTTGGAAACACCAACAACTATTTTTTATCTTTGTAATAGTAACAAATCCAATACAGACCTTACGATCTTTCAAAGCAAATTGAATGAAATTAAATCGAAATACAGTAACTTTCAACATATATACACAAATAGTTTTAAAGATGGAGATAAGGTAGCTGCAGCAGCTGTTGTTCACAAACACAGCATAAAGAGTCGCCTGCCTGACAAGGCCTCTATCTTTCCAGTTGAACTTAAGGCAATTAAACTATATTCAGGAATCTTAGGATGACCATTTTGTAATCTTTTCTGATTCCCTTTCATCTCTCCAAGCCCTGGTTAATGCGAAACATGATAACCCAGTTGTGCTTCAACTTTTAGAAAGTACAATTATTTTATAGTTTATAATGTTATTATTTTCTGCTGGCTTCCAAGCTATGCAGGAATACGTGGTAAGGATAGAACTGATAGTGCTGCTAAAGCAGCATTAGGTTTACTAATGTCAAATTACCTTATAATGATTTTAAAAGTTGTATTAACACATAAATTCGAAACTCTTGGCAAGTCGGTTGAAATTTTTCAGCTAACAATAAACTCCATTCAATTAAACCGTTATTCGGAGAATGGCGTTCTTCTAGTAGACCCATTCGTCGAGACTAAATTTTCCTAGCCCGGTGCAGGATAGGCATACACGTATACTCATTCATATTTATTACAAGGTGAACAATTACCAGAATTTATATCCACCTTTGCACCGTTAACGGTCAAACACATCTTGTTGGAATGTGTAGACTTTGATCATATGCGTCAAAGGTACTACAATGTTAATACTATGAAAGAGTTATTTAATACTATATATTTTAGTCTTGTTTAAGATTTATTGTAAGAAATCATTACTATATAAATCATGATAATATGTTCTTATATATATTTACTTGTTTATATACCCGTTGACGGGCATTTGTTGATTTACATATATAGTTTATATTACTACCATATCATACCTTATTTGTAAATATTTTTATCTTTATATATTTACATTAATGTTTAATTACTACAAAATTTCTTCATATTTTATCATTTTTTGCGCCAAATATGACCTATTTATGTGTCGACGTGCCGTAAAACACCATTCATTTAATATGTATTGGCATTCACACTAGCGTTCGTTTAGTACTGGGTGGCGTCTGTAACAGACGCACCGACTACAAATCAAACAGCGTTATTACTTAATCGAATTTTGAGTATTTAGACCTTTTGTGGAAACCGGTGAATTCATTTTAAGTTTTGAGTTTTTCCAATATTATCTCATTGCGAAAATATTGGAGATTTATGCAAATCGTTTGTTCATAATACGTACGACCACCCCCAGTCGGATAACCATTACGCGCTTCTGCGTTTATACCACAACACGAATACTTTTCGCTCAGGTTCCGCGGGGGCGGTCCAATCAATGCCATGCGCGCTTCTCTAAATTTTATTAGTAACATATTCAATTCAAACAGGCTCTGTTCATTACAACCGCCAGTTCGGATTTGCACATTCAAAAACCTCCACTACCCCAACCAACCACCCTACCGAAAAAATGCACACTATGCCATAGCGCTTGTTTTCAAATTGACTTTATTCTACTTCTCAAGTAGCGATAATCGGCGAAATCGCCATAGCTTATTAAAAATAAATGTACCAATAAGATTATATAAACACGATTAATGTTTTTAATAGCAAAACTGTATAATGTTCACAACTATCCATCTCTCCAAATTTAACTCGATCGATAAAAAAACACCCTAAACACCAAATCATCTTCAAGTAAAAAATTTGTTTGTTCGTGTGTTTTTGATTGTTTTTCATTTTTAGTCTTTCATTATCGCGTTTCTCCTTTTCTAATTGCTTATTATTACTTGTATTTGTCCCCTACCGGTATAACTTGAGTGTGACTGATCTATATGATAACGTCATGAATGTTCGTCCTACCGTTCTTCCGTCCAGCATTTGTTTGTGTTGTGAAAATGTCAAAATTATGAAAATGTAGACCAAGAAATCGATTATGGTTTAGATCTACTACTAATTGGGAGAGTTATGGGACTTTTATACTTTCAAGTATATGACATATAGGATATATGGTTTCTGCAATTTTTTAAACCCCTTTACAATATTTAGTCCATAGTTCCTGTGAAATATATCTAGTATCACAATTTATGTCAAGTTTGAGTATGGACTAATTCTAGACAAAAACTATTTTGTAGGAGTTAAGTGCCTTTTTATACTCACACTGTATGTCATGTAAGGTAAGTCGTTTTCGCTCCTTTTAACGAAAAGCGTTTAAGGCATTTTAATGTCTGTTTTTGCTTTGAACATGGCTGACCTAAATAAGTTATCGCAACAATTGGTTACAATAATGCAGTTGTGAAACAAGATACTCCAGTATTGCATCGCAATACATGATGTTCCCTACCGGTCAGATGTTTGACAGTAAATGTTTTTTGTTGGACCAGACGAAACAAAAGGCTATGATTTAGACAAATAACAAAGGCATGTTACATTTCACAACCTTAACATGACAAATTTGTGTACATAATCTTCCATACAAATTTATAAAGGATATACCACACTTTTTTTAATCCAGTAAGATTACAAATATAATACAAGAAGAAATAAAAATACTTAAGCAAATATATTAACATCAATTTCAAGTCCGTTTTTAATATATAACTCTATTTGAAGGGAAGTAACTATCGAATATTTATTGAGTATAAAGATGACGTTTTAAGCTCCCTTATGCAGCTGTATAACCAGCGACTGAATTCTGTTACCATAACAACCACACTTTTGGTCATATCACCAAAATCAAAGTGTGTGTAGAGTCTTCATTTCATATGTTCCTCTACCTATGTACCAAGTTGTATGACAATAATGCTCCTCTACCTATATACCAAGTTGTATGACAATATCTTTTATAGTTTTCAAGTTATTGCATGATCCTATTTTGTGTGCATTTTGTTACTATTTTGTTGCCATAGCAACGGGGTCTACCTCAATTTTGGCCATATTAACAAAATTGAATAACCTGCATACTCTCGTTATGCCCCTCTACCATATGTAAGTTATCGCAGGATCCAGTTTTCCGGACGGACTGACGTAGTTTTCTTTTTACAATTATCCAAACAGTTTACAAAATAAATATAATACATCAAGTAATAAAAGTACATACGCAAAAAAGTTAACATTAGTTTCATGTCATGTATTAATATATTACTCTATTTGAAGGGACGTAACTATCGAGTATTTATTGAGTATAAAAATGACGCTTTAAGCTCCCTTATTCAGCTTATAACTAACGACTGAATTATGTTACCATAACAACCACTATTTTGGCCATATCGACAAATAAAATTGTGTGCAAAATCTCCATATGCTCCTCTACCTATGTACTAAGTTTTATGACAATATATTTTATAGTTTTCAAGTTATAGCATGATCCTTTGTTGTGTGCATTTGTTTTACTATTGTGTTGCCATAGCAACCATAGTTTCGGCTATATCAACAAAATTAAATAACGAGCGTAATCTCCTTTTGCCCCTCTATCATATGTAAAAAATATCACGAAAACATATTTGATTCTTTTTAAGTTATCGCAGGATCCAATTTTCCGGACGGACTGACGTTATTTTTAACTATTTTGTTGCCATAGCAACCACCATTTTGGCCATATCAACAAAATTAAATAACGTGCATAATCTCGTTATGCCATCTACCATATGTAAACAGTTTCATGAAAGTATCTTTTACACTTTTTGTGATATCGCAGGATCCAGTTTTCCGGACGGATTGACGGACTGACGGGCAGATGGGAGGTAAACCTATAGTCCCTCTGATGACAAACCGGTAGGGGACTAAACAAGAAGTTATTTTACAGTTTTAAGTACAATACTGAATCTAACTGGACTCAATCCCAGCTTCGTCTCGTCCAAACAAGGAGTCTGTCTGAGTGGTACTCGTCCAATAGAAATCAGTATGGTACTCAACACTGTAAAATAACCTCATACTATACATGCTATACACGCAATATATTAATTATTACGCAAGTTTGATAATGTCTTTGAGTTTTTATCTTTGTTATAAATACATTAGTATTACAATCATTTTACCAATTAGTAACATACAACATTAAAACTAGAATATGAAAATGTATGAAAGGAGAAATTTGGAGAAAAAAATAATTTTTGAGAAAAAACAACTGAAATTTGGAGAAAGGAGAAATATGTATAAAGGAGAAAGTTATGTAGGAAAACTAACAAGAGGCTGTGTGTTAAAAAAGCAAAACAGTCTCAATAAAACCGAGTCTGCTACTTTTCTCTCTTGTTTCTGTGTGTTGCTTCCAATGGATCACCTTTTCAGTATTTATTGACATTCACACTAGCGTTTGTTTAGTGCTGTGTGGCGGCCGTAAAAAGTCGCCCCGACTACAAATCAGTAGTGTTATTATTTACTGGTCCTTTGGGATCATCAAGACTATTCTGTGTTGTTTTAAAGTAGAATATCGCTGAAGCCGGTGCTAGGAGGCGTGAGAGTTGTTGCATCTTATAATTACCTCTCATGAACAGACTCAATAAAAGCGAGTCTGCTACTTTTCTCTCTTGTTTGTGTTTGTTGCTTCCAAGGGATCATCTTTGCAGTATTTATTGACATTCACACTAGCGTTTGTTTAGTGCTATGTGGCGGCCGCAAAAAAGTCGCCCCGACTACAAGTCAGTAGTGTTATTATTTACTGGTCCTTTGGGATCATCAAGCCCATTCTGTGTTGCTTTAAAGTAGAATATCGATTGAAGCCGGTGCTAGGAGGCGTGAGAGGTGTTGCATCTTATAATTACCTGTCATGAACATACTCAATAAAACCGAGTCTGCTACTTTTCTCTCTTGTTTGTGTTTGTTGCTTCCAAGGGATCACCTTTTCAGTATGTATTTAATCCATCATTATTATATCAATATGTCTTAGTTTGTGCTGATAAAGTCTCAAATAATATTTTTATTGTTTGACGGCTATATTATGTTAATGTTTTAAAAGAGGAACTCGGGAGCACCGACTCGTAAGTTTGATTAACTCAAATGAGAGGGATATTATTCGTGACCATATCGAACATATTTCCAAATTTGGGATCAAACTGGACGAGAAGCAAAATAAACTCCCTACAATTTACTGGATCCCTAAACTACACAAACGGCCTTATAAAGCCCGCTTCATTGCAAACTCTAGCGCATGTACCACAACTAATATCTCCAAACTGTTTACATCTTGCCTCACAACTATTGCGAGAAAGCCTATGAAAACTCTGGTATCAATTTATTATGGTTAATAAAAACTTTTGGCGAGGTTCTTAAGAAACTACGTAATCTACCGCAAGTGTCATCCATCATGATCTACTTATCACTTTTCTACACTTTACACTTCTTTACCGCATAACCTTATAACAGAAAAACTAATAGCTCTTATACCAAAAACTTTCGCCAGGGAACAAACTACTTTTTTAGCCTGTAGCAACACTAGGGCTTTTTTACCAACAGTGGCAGATGCTCGATCCTACTACTCGATTTAGGTGCCTTTCGTACATCACCAGCCGAAATCTATATATGTTGAAGCTTATGAACCATCCCTGTATCATCGACGGGACAAATTAGCCATTCAATATTAAATTAAAATCTAACCCTTCAAACCCAACTTCCGATACTGTTTTTAATCCTAGTTATGAACCCTCTGTTTGATCGAAAACCGAAGGCCATTTGACAAGTTGGTCTTCGTATTAAATCAAAATTGAGAGACACTGAAATCGACCTAAATTTGATTGCCAAGTACAAAGTACCACAAATTCCACCGTGGACTCGGAAACACCAACATTTTTTTTGATCTTTGTAATAGTAACAAATTCAGTACAGAGCCTACTATATTTCAAAGCACATTTCATAAAATTAAATCGAAATACAATAGCTTTTATCTTATATACACAGATGGTTCTAAAGATGGAGATAGATAAGGTAGCTGCAGCCGTTGTTTTTCACAAACATAGCATATAGAGCCGCCTGCCAGACAAGGCCTGTATCTTTTCAGCTTGCCTTGAACTTGCCTTAAACTAAAGGCAATTTTCAAGAAGATGACGATAACCATTTTGTAATCTTTTCTGATTCCCTTTCATCTCTTAAAAATAGGAAACATGATAACCCAGTTGTGCTTCAACTTTTAAAAAAATAAAATTCTCTTATAGTTTATAATGAAATCTGATGGCTTCCAAGCCATGCAGTAATACTTGGTAATGATAGAGCTGATAGTGCTGCTAAGGCAGCAGTAGATGTACATACATGATCTGATGCCAAATTACCTTATACTGATTTTAAAAGTTGTATTAACACATATATTCGTAACTATTGGCAAGCCGCTTGGGATTTGTCAGTGAAAAATAAACTCCGTTCAATTAAACCGTTATTCGGAGAATGGCGTCCTTCTAGTAGACATATGTGTCGAGAAGAAGTTGTTCTAACCCTGTGCAGGATAGGGCATACACATTATACTCATTCATATTTACTCATTCGTATTTATTACATCTTTCATCAGTTTTTGCGCACAATATAACCTATTTATGTGTTGCCGTGAAACACCATTCATTCATTATACCAGCAGTGATCCCGACGGTTACACTTTATAGACTTGTCAACAAGATTGTGAATATAAGACAACATTTCTTTGAACATACCGTTTATAGGCAAACCGTTAGCATTCATATGGATTCTAACTGTGGACCCCTTCTCGCAGATTTGTTTTTATATTGGTACGAACCTGACTTTATGTTAGGTCTTTCTCCAGATACAAAAGATAAAAAAGCTAATGTTATCGACGCTTTTAATAACAACTTAATTTGGATAATACTTTCTTTTCTTCTATGGTTTCTATCATTTATCCTAACATTTATAACTCAATAAAGCTAGCGTTTCGGATTCTGTCACTACGTTTCTTGATTTACATCTTTCTATTGAAAATGGAGTAATAATAACTAAAATTTATGATAAGAGAGATAATATTGTGAATTATCCATATTTCGATGGCGATATCCACAAAACTGTTTCTTATGGCGTGAATATTTCTCAGTTAATTTGTTTTGACAGAGCTTGTAGCCATGTTGAGGACTTCAAACTTCATAATCTTAACATTACTGAAAAACTCCTCCAACAAGGTTACCGTTACGGTAAGTTACGTAGGACTTTTTCTAATTTTGCTCGACAAATTTAATAGCAATCTTAAAACATTTCTGCGACAAGGTTTATCAGAACCCGTCTTTTATGGAGAGGTGATTTACACACTTAGGATGATTATCGGTCGTGATAATTAGTTATTTATTAAAACTAATAGAAAATTATAAACAGAGGTTACGACAGAAGTATTCCGCGGCGCATATGGCAAGCCAATTGTCCAATAATTACGTGAACCCAGGTTCACGGTCGAAAAACTAGGATTAACGATCGATAAACTAGATTTTTCGAACGTAAAAGCATGTTAACCTATACTTTCGAGCGAAAACATAGGATAACGTCCGTAAACCATAGTTCACGCTCGTAAACGTAGGTTCACGCTCGTAAACCCAAGTTCACGGTCGTAAACATAGGTTCACGTTCGTAAACTATGGTTCACGCTCGTGAACCCCGGTTCACGTTCGTAAACATAGGATAACGACCGAAATTCATAGTTCAATCGAGAAACCTAGTTTATCGAACGAAAACCATGATTTACGGTCGATATACTAGGATTATCAAATCAACTATGAATTTCGGTGAACCTCTGTTTACGACCGTGAACCATAGTTTACCAACGTGAACCTATGTTTACGAGCATGAACCATAGTTTACGGACGTAAACCTATGTTTACAACCGTGAACTATAGTTTACGCTCGTAAAATATGGTTCACGCTCGTAAACATAGGTTCAGGCTCTAAACATAGGTTCACGTTCGTAAACTCAGGAGGAGTGGGCTCGAACACCGTTATGTACAGAAGTTTCGTACACATAAACCTGGTCCATCAGGCCCCCTATATATATGTATTTAGATGGATATGTCACTGTGTGCACATGGTGGTGGAAGTATCGTTTAGGCGTCCAGTAATTGACATTTTAACCAAAATCTTAACCCAAAATTGTATAACAGATTTCTATTTATTGCATACAAATAAACATGATTATCCTGGATATCCCAGTTAGGAAATACACTTGTGAAAATAAGCACATACACAAATAAACACATTTATACCAATTATTTATATTAGTTCACTGATTAAAATCAGCCGATGATTGATCGGTTACATCCCTGCTTATTGTAACCGATGATCTATTGCAACTTTCAACCATCATTATCATCAAGTATAAAATTATTTTAAAAGAACATGGATAAAGTACATAATTAAATAATCAGTCTAATTACCTCATGCTTGTAAAAAGCAAAGCAATAATGTTAAAAAATATATCTATATAATGGGCATAAATAGTGTGTATTATTTGTTAACTCCAGGTTGAGTCAACCATCGCATTAAACAGCAGAAATGAACATTTGCGAGATGGGCATTTGAGACCACTATTCAGATGCAGTTTGCACAAGGTAAATATTTTAAACTGATATAATGTTATATATTGTGATATAATGTTAGAGAACAATATTATTATGTCGCTGGTGGAACACTTTTGAAGCTCTACAGCCCTGTAAATTATACGGCTAAGTAGTAGGTCCAAAGGACTTATGTTTTATAGTGTGGAATTGTAAAACAGGGATGGGGTACAATAACAGGGATGGGTACAACTTATGCCTGCCCTCATCATAGTACTATTGTCTACTTCTCGGTCAAGGTGTGGGACGCCCACATCGCTCACCAAGCATGCTACCACCATCACTGGGTCAATTCTGCTTTTCGGGGATGGGAGTTTGGCTGTGTGTGCAAGTAACACCAAACAAACAACAGTTTTCTATTAACTAATATGCGTTTTTTTGCGGCATAACAATTTTAAACACTGACCAGAATAGTGTGTGTGTATTCCCAAGGTCTCCTCTCCAGCTACGGGAAAAGTATAGTCTGGAATAGTGTGTGCGCAGGGTTTAATATGGTGCATTTTACTGTATGTGGGGACCTCGATAACTGGTCAGATCGGAAATACTTTAAAGTATTTTGATTCTAATAAGGTCCGGATTTGTGATTCCATTTGTGAAACCTTCGCCTCTCACCGCTGCGGGTTTGAATCCCACTGGGAGCTCGACTTGTAAGGGAGGAAGTGTCGATTCTTACGGATGGCGGGAGTTGTACAGTACTGGTTTTACCAACGAAAGGTGGGAGGTCTGCCTCCACCACATAAAATCGACCGTCATATATAACCTTGTATGTGTTGAAAATATCGTGAAACAACATACAAACAAACGAAAGAGAATAAGTTGTGTATCCCTTACTATATAATCCTGATAATAGGAAAACAATGAATGTAATTTTAAAAATATTCCTCAACATTCAGGGTAAAGCATTTAAAATGTCCAGTGCACAGCATCTAAAGGCTGTATATGCTCACCATCATTAACATTAAAATCACTTCGGAAAATAGGTGCGTATACTGAGCTGGGTGTCTCATTGTATGCCAGCATATTCCCATGTTTCCTGTGCATGCACAATATATGGACCACACAATGCCAGAATATCCGTATTTATCTATTCATGTACATGCATATGCCTTTTATTCTGTCATACTGAACATTGTTTACATTTTACTAAATCTGTTTAGTATTATTGTATTAGACTGTACAACAAAAATATCACACAAAACAAACTTAAAGTGTTGTATTAATGTTTCCGATTGTGTAATATCTACATGTCAATGAACTCTTCCACCCGAGAGGGAGATTTCCACCAGAGGTGGGGATGTTGAGAGACTATTTTGAAGCTGCATGTTTTCTCTAGGGTAAATATTTTTTAGTTTGATTTATTTTAATGGCGTTTAACGCTATTTTTAGCTCGTTAGGCCATTTAGTATGGTCTATTTTTTATGGTAGATCACCACATTTTTTCTGGGTAGAACTAGTACTGTATACCTCCCGCCAACCGTAATAATCAACACTCTCTCACTTGACAAGTTGAGCTCCCAGTGGAATTCGAACCCGTAGCGATGAGAGACGAGAACGTTTTAGTCACGTCATCTTTATTATCCCGGCCATGGATGCGCTACAGATATTTACTAGTATGCTATAAGAGCCAGTAAAGCTAAATTAAGAGACGATGCATTGTCCGTTGTCATCTGTTAATGTATTCGTTTAATTATGCCCCGTCAATATATTGGGTGTGGAGTCTAGCGGAATATAGTGTTGCCCTTTTCAGTATATCTTGTGCGGACTACTCTTCCTAAACTTTTCAACAGATTCACATGATACTTGTTATGAAGAAGCATCAGTATGACTGATACCTTACATTATGGACATTAATGTGCAAAGGTGCATTTCTAGTTTCAAATATCATTACATAAAACTTACTGTGAAAGCATCTCAGTATGTCTTTGTAAAACATGCTGAGCAAACTCTGACAGCATTGCCTGGATACTGTTAGTGGTTTCTTTCAGTAAGCATGTAATATATTTCTGACTGTATCAATATTTGACTCTAGATTTAAAAAAAAGAAATATGGTACAATGAAACAATGAGCTATGATTCTCACAGCTACAGGTAAACACGAATCAAGTAGCAGTAGATTATTAAGTAGAATTTATTAAATTATGATTATATATCTCTGTAATTGTTCGATTTTGCATTTATATCAATATCTTGCAATTATAACAATGGTTGAATAGAAATAACTTCAAATAAGTATACAGAATTTAAACAGCGACAGAACTTACCTTGCATCACTAAAGTGGCTTTTAAATGTCACTTTTAAACGGAAATAAACCCATTTAAAGAATAAACTTTTATGCGTATACATGAGTTAATTAATTTAAGGGACACACGGCAATCTTGCAGTTTTTATCAGGCATTACGATTAGCATCTCTAGATATTTTTGGCTTTTAATCTGCTTGCATGTAAACAAATGAACTGTTGGGTTTTCTTCGTTGCCAGAGATTTAAATATATTATTGGATCAATATACTCATCATTTAGTAATATGCAATCACAACTTGCACTATTCTCATAATAAACATTAATGGTTGTGAAAATGCAAGTTATGAAAAAAAACTAAAGGGAAGCCACCAGTTTAGTAAAAATATCAATATAATTGCCTGTTCCTTTAATGCTACTTCTAATCAAAATATGAAGAAGCTTCGTTTATAAAACATTCCTGGCATTTCTATTTATTACTCTTTATACTGCTTTAGCTTATGTAAACTCCTGTGAGGTTTTATTCAGATTATTGATTACTTCACATAATTACTCATTTTGTGTGTGTAATGTTTGCCTTTATAGAATGACAGTTCATCATCTAATGACAAAATCTAAAGTTTGGGAGCTAACAATATTATGCATGCAAAGCTCACCACTACCAGCACCTCTAGTTCTAAGCTGCTTGCTTGATACACATTTACTGAGTGCTGCCCGATTGTTATTTAAAGTAGCACAGCACCTTACAGACTAGACAGAATATACAACAATAACATTGTTAACAAGCTATATTTTGGTTGATGGAAGCCAGCCACAGATTTACCGTTTTTTATACTGGGCAAAACACAATGTTGGAAGCTTCTTTCAGTTTTAGAAGTGCATGATGAGGAGATGTTATAAAGTGTGGAATAATAGTTATGCCCACTCAGGGCGGCATATAGTAGTTTCACCTTCCGTCAGTTAGTCAGTACAATCGTGTCCGATCAATAACTCTGACATTCCAGGACGGATTTTCAAATAACTTGGCACAAGTGCTCACCACAACACGACGGCGTGTCGTGCGTAAAATCCAGGTCCATAGCTCCAAGTTCAAGGTCACACTTAGAGGCCAAAGGTTAAAAAGAATTGCTTTCGTGTCCGGTTAATAACTCTGACAGTCATGGACGGATTTTCGAATAACTTGACACAAGTGCTCACCACAACAAGACGACGTGTCACGCGCAAAATCCAGGTACGTGGTTCCTAGGTCAAGGTCACACTGATTTAGAGGTCAAAGGTCAAAACCACTTTGGGGAGTATTTGTCACTTACAGTGACATTTCTTGTTTCTTAAATATGTTTAACTTTATTTCAATATTAAAATAATTATGCCTTGCCACGAAAGTGAATCAGGCATAAATTATAGTGTTACATTTGTCCGTCCATACTCACATTCAAGTTTTCCGTTCAAGTTGTTAATTTCATTTCACCACAAGCCTTATAACTTCACACATGTTTACATCTTCATGACAACAGAATGTTCCTACCAAAAATAGGTCAATAGTAATGACCTTTACCTAGGTTTTGCCCCTCATTTACATTGTGGTTTTAGTAGGCCTTATTGCCTACTGACCGTTCCAAGTATTCACCACCCTTTCTGTTGTTTTTTGTCTCTTTCATTGTAGTTTCAAGTCCTTGTTTGCAGTACAGTGCGGACCTACGATGCCATTGCGTTCGGACGCTGTGGTCTCTATAGGACCCTATATATCATTTTATATTAAAGCTTTTGATATAAAGTCAATTACTGAGATACGAAAACTTTTTTCTGTAGCTTTTTATTTTTTCTATTCCTAACAGGGTTATTGTTGAGTTCTACATTTATACATGCATCTAGCGAATATATTATCGTGTTACTAAATTTCTTTTCTAAATGTACAATCTTGAAATATTATATTAAACCATGTAATATATGACAGTATATTTATCATTAGAATTCTAGCATGTAGCTAGTACGGTTACAACTAATGATTGGATTTGTGACATAACATCCCTTTATATCTTAACATGTCATTGTTTAGCTTTTTCTGTCTAATAACTATTATAATATTCAATGTAAGATTTAAAAGCACTACTGACTCTTACATGGCCGACATGATCTGTCATCAGATTTTATCAGGTTCATATTTTATACTGGACATTTGTTTCAATTCCAGTCATCTATGAGTCGTGGAGCAATTACAACAATATGTTATAAAGATTTATTTAATGAGAACTCATTTGAAACTAGTCAACAATCCATGTTAAACGTATTCCATGAGTAGTATAACATGTCCTTCTCTATTACACATCAATGTTACATGTAGTTCACTTATATAAGAATCAGAAAGTATATTTCCATAGTCATGTCTAGCAAGGGAGATAAAGCGAGATATTATATTGTCCTGTATACAGGGGAGATAACATGAATAGCATTAATGTTTAGCTTTACCACAGTTGTCTGTTAAGATTTTAGAAGCATGTCATGTTGGAATAGCTTTTTATGTTTAACATAGAAACTCAATAAAAAACATATAAAGTGACATTATAAGAGGGAGAAAAAATAGTGTGCACTAATAGAGTAAATGGAGAACTTATATACAAAGTGGGAATCTTAATATACATAAACAATAACAGATGTTGGATTCATCAAGTCCAAACTTAGATATATTTTTTTGAAATCAGGTCCACCATGTTTTATTTGTGTGTGATTTTATTTTATATTTTTTTATAATACAATCATGTATTTTTCCCTTTGCTTTTCGAAAATGTCTTGTTTCATATTCTTGCAGGCTATACATTTCTCAACTTTAAACAGTATTTAAATATAGCTTTTAAAAACTGTTAAAGTAGGATTAGTGTTTTGTTAATTTCTGATTGAATATAAATTTTCTGGTAGTAAGGAGGAGATTATTCAAAAAACAATATCAAACTTATCATTGCCAAAGATGATGTCAGTGACTGACCATACTGTATTAATATCCTTACATTTATTATGAAAGAAATTTGCAAGTGCTTGCCAAAAATATGTTACTACATTACATTCATAGAATAGGTGTTTTATTGTTTCTATATCTTCTTTGCAAAAAGAGCAAAGATCTGTATTAGAAATATTCATTTTTTTAAGTAAATAGTTTGTTCCCAAAAGTCTATGCTTTATTCTGAATTGCAACCATTGCAGATTTGAGTCTTTTGTCGATTTGAAAGCAATAGTTATAGATGGTATTGAACCTCGTATTATAAAAGCAGCATCGGATTGCATCATTAATGCTATCACTTCAATCATTAATAAATGCATAGATCAAGGCGTATTTCCTGATCAGCTGAAAAAGGCATGCGTGTTGCCTATAAACAAAAATGGACACACAAAAATGGACCAAAAGATGACCCGAACAATGATAGACCTATCTGATTATTACCAAAAAATTCCAAAAACTTTGAGAAACATGTTGCTGCATGCAACTGCACTCTTTTTGTTCAGCAATTTTAAAATGTTGCACTCGGCTCAATCTGGATTTCGTAAAAAGCATTCTTGCCAAACAGCACTTACTCACCTTATTGATAGCTGGTTGAAACAAATTGATTCTGGAAACTTTGTTGGCAGAGTTTTCCTTGACGAGAGAAAGGCTTTTGATATGGTTGATCATGAGATACTATTATAAAAATTGCATTTGTATCATTTTTCGCCTTTAACCACACGTTGGTTTCAGTCATATCTGTCTAACAGGACACAAGTGGTCAGAGTTGGACAGCATCAATCTGAGGAGAGAATCGTCAAATCAGGTGTGCCTCAGGGATACATACTAGGACCACTTTTGTTCTTGATTTATGTAAATGATCTACCTTTAACTTTCAAAGAAGCTTCAGTTGACATGTATGCTGATGATTCCACGCTACGTATAACAGGTCTGGATGTGTCATCCATTGAGAGTAAATTACAAACAAACTTAAATAACATACATAACTGGTGCACTATAAATAACATGGTTATAAATCCTACAAAAACAACATGTATGCTATTAGGAACGAGAAGTCACTCATGAAAGAAAATCATAACCAGACTGGGAAAACAGCTTATCAAAATGGGCCTAAGAAACCTATGGTTTACATCCGGCTTCTAAGACAGTATCAACAGTATCAACAGCGATCAATCGGATTATCTCGCTAAACTTTCGCAATATCTCGTACGGATATTGTTTTCGCTAACGTCACGATGTGCCAAATATCATGTATGGACACCTATTCAACTTTCAAGGTCGTCAAAAGTTTTAAACCGCGTGGCGTAAGTTTACAGATGACGAGGTATATTTACCTATTTTGAGTATACAAACTCTATAGACACACTATAAACGGCTTTAATCTGCCAGACCAAACTCCAAAACTGGACCGTCGAAATAAGTTCAAAAATAATTGATCATATCTACACTACACATCCTGAAAATATAATCGAAATAAATGTACCATTCATATGCATGACTGACCATTATCCTGTAGATGTATATTTTATTAGGAAAATTGAATGACAAAATCAAGATTCGCTAAAAACGGTCATAAAACTATTAATTACAGATCATTTGGAAAATTTGATGAACAAGAATTTAAAAATGAGTTGTATAATTCAGGAATAAATACTGCTGAAACACTCACTGCTCCAAAAACTTCACTTGAATATTAATACTCAGTGTTAAACAATGCTCTTTCTAAACAACAGAGACAAATTAAACGCCCAAAACAGCCTGAATGGTACTCTGGTAAAATTAAAGAGGCAAGAAAATTACGTGATACATTCAATAAAGCTAAAAGATGGCCAGAATATAAAAAATGAAGGAATAAAACTAACCATCTGATAAGGTAAGAACACATTTTGTGCAAATGCTTTTAAAGATAAATTAGACTCTAAATTTATTTGGTCGCATCTTAAATCAATATCTGCACAGATCAATCAAACTGTTATTAAATTACGACCAATTTTAAATATTAACAATGTTATAATTGAGGGAGAGAAAAGTATAGCTGACGCTCTAAATTACCACTTTATTAATATTGCTAAAAAAATAAACAAAACTCCACTATATGCAAATAACTACGCTGAATTAAAAAAACGTATTGATAATAAATTAAAACAGGCAATGTTTAAAATAGATTACATCTCGATTTTGGAAGTAAGGCGAATAATTGATAAATTAGATATAAATAAAGCAAAAGTTATAGATGGTATTGAACCTCGTATTATAAAAGCAGCATCGGATTGCATCATTAATGCTATCATTTCAATCATTAATAAATGCATAGATCAAGGCATATTTCCTGATCATCTAAAAAAGGCATGCGTGTTGCCTATAAACAAAAATCGACCAAAAGATGACCCGATCAATTATAGACCTACCACATTATTACCAACAATTTCCAAAATCTTTGAGAAACATGTTGCTGCATGCAACTGCACTCTTTTTTTTCAGCAATTTTAATATTTTGCACTCGGCTCAATCTGGATTTCGTAAAAAGCATTCTTGCCAAGCAGCACTTATTCACCTTGTTGATAGCTGGTTGAAACAAATTTGATTCCGGAAACTTTGTTGGCAGTGTCTTCCTTGACTTGAGAAAGGCTTTTGATATGGTTGATCATGAGATACCATTATAAAAATGCATTTGTATCATTTTTCGCCTTTAACCATACGTTGGTTTCAGTCATATCTGTCTAACAGGACACAAGTGGTCAGAGTTGGACAGCATCAATCTGAGGAGAAAATCATCAAATCAGGTGTCCCTCAGGGATCCATACTAGGACCACTTTTGTTCTTGATTTATGTAAATGATCTACCTTTAACTTTCAAAGAAGCTTCAGTTGACATGTATGCTGATGACTCCACGCTACGTACAACAAGTCTGGATGTGTCATCCATTGAGAGTAAATTACAAACAAACTTAAATAACATAAATAACTGGTGCACTATAAATAACATGGTTATAAATCCTACAAAAACAACATGTATGCTATTAGGTTCAAAATATAAAATAAACCATTGTCGAAAACTCACGCTTTCGATAGATAATTGCCTGATACAATCAGTGTCTTCTCAAAAACTTCTCGGAATTACAATAGATCAACATCTAAAGTGGGATATTCAGATAAGCAAAGTCTGCAATCATATTTCGAGTAAATTCACTCTTTTAAGACGAATATCTAAATATTTGACACTTGATATGAAAAAGCTATTCTATAATGCATATTTAGTTCCAATATTTGATTATGGTTCTATCCTCTGGAGCAATTGTACTAAATCAAATTTTACAAAGGTTGTAACTTTACAAGAAAGCATTGCACGCTGGATTTTGATGAAACCTTTACATACACCTTCTGCAAATCTGTTTAATGAGTTGAATAGGATGTCACTTGAAACAAGACGTAAAGGACAAGGTATGATAAGGGGGCATTTTGGCCCCCAATATATTCAAAATACAAAAAATAATATTTACATACACTATTCAACTTTTATAATCGGTCACTTTTTAAAGAATCATATGTTTTTTTAATAATTGATATTTTCATTTGAAATTTTAACTGGCGTCGTTTAACAAATATCGCTAGCGATTTATAAAACTTAATCTGCCCTGATTGGACTAAAACCTTGTTGATAAACTTAATAAAATATTGGAATGTGTTTCGGTGATTTCCAGTTTTTAGTATTCGTGTTATTTTCAAAAAAACTGGGTGACCGATTATTGAGTAGTGTATAATCTGCTGTGCATATTGAAGTAAATTGATCATATTCTATCTTCAAAAGATGTTTTTATTTATTTTATTTATCAAGAAGAATTAACAGGGTCGCAAAAAAATGGCATTTTTGGTAATTTTGTTAGATTTTGTAGATTTTGGACCTTTCTAGGCAATGTTTTGATGCTAAACGAGCACGCACAGTTTTTTGACTGTGATGCATCCCTATCAAGTACCGGTTTCAACAAAAAATCAACTGTGCTCGAGGGTACGCTCTGTATTACCAAGACCAAAAACTGATTGAAAACTGCTGAAAATGAACAAAAATGTCATTTTTTGAAAGAAAATGCCTTGTTTGTAAGGCTCTTAAACTCATTTAGAGCTTTCAAACGTACTTGTAATGAGTTTTAGTAATGATTCAGTTCATTTGTAGGAAAACTAGATATTCAAAACTTGTGCATTAGAACTTTCAATATTGGGGTTCAATTTTGCCGCTTATCATACCTAGTCCTTTCAAGTAGGTGTTTTAGTTTATAAAGCAATTCATAATCTTACACCAATATCACACACCAATATCACAAAGTAAATTAATAACATATTCTGAAATAAAAGATGTAATTTAAGATCATGCATTAAACATGACATTAAACATCCTAGACCTAAATCCGAATATTTAAAACAATATTTTACCTATATTGCCATGCGGACTTGGAATTCAATCCCAGAAAATATCCGGACGTCTTTTTCTATTTATGCTTTCAAATACAATTATAAACTATTTCTGTTTCAAGGTAACAGGACTGGTGTTCTGCTCAAATTAAGTTGTGTTAATAGTGAATACTTGTTTTGTATGCAAGCTTGTAACATATTATTAATGTTATGTGCAAGTATTCACTTGATATTGTTTATTAGTTTTACTAATAATTGCTGTTGTTATTAGAAGGCCTCACGGAAGATAAGTGTTGTGCAATTGTTTGTACAATCTTAATGAGTTGTATCTTCATGAAATAAAGAATTGATTATTATTATTATTATCAGGAGCGTAGCTAGGGACTTTATAATGTGTATGCAAACAGTGTAGGGGGTCCGGGGCTTGCTCCCTAGGAAAAAAGTTTTCCTGGACCGTCTGTGGTGTAATCTGGAGGCATTTACGCCACAAAATGAGGCTGATTTTGTCTCTGATTTTTTTTCTGTTTCCTCGAATTTTTTTTAAAAAGTGATATTCTTTTATTTATTTTTTCAATATTTGAGACAATGTGTACGCAACTATGTACTTTGCGTACAGGTAGCTACGCGCCTGATCTAATTTATAAAACCTTTCAATTGAGTCCTCTCCTAAATGACGAAAATTCAACACGTAGGCCACTCTCATACTCTTTTCTTACGTTATACAGTGATACCGAGTCAGCCGCCAACATCAAATGGTTTACAAGCAAGTCAACTGCGCTACAGAGGCTAACAAGTATCACAAGCCGGTCAGATGTCAGCATTTTTTTTTCGAATTGACAAAAATCAAAAACACATTTATCATGAAATATTTGAGCACTAGATAAACTAGTCATCATGAGACAAAATGAACATGATTTTAATAAGAACCGACACTTCCTTACTTACAAGTCGAGATCCCAGTAGGATTCGAACCCGCAGAGGTGAGAGGCGAAGGTTTACAACGCAACGTCGTTAACTATTCGGCTACTATTGAATTTGATTGTGTTTCTATTGTTCAATGGCACGATATCTTCGTGAAATTTACTCTTATTGTATGACGTCAATATCGATCTGTGCTCTTTACCTACATGAGAGGACATATCAAACGGAATCCTTTCCTTTTACAACACTGCGAACACGCCTAGAGTACATTATATTCAGACACTTATCATATTAAAAACAGATTTGTACAGCATCACTATTATATTGATATTATTTTCAAGAACGGATGACCTACCTAACCTCGTTAAACAGTATAGACTTGACATCAGCCTGCTTTTAGTTTTAATTAATTTGACATGTACTGCTACTTCCTCGTAGGACATGTATCCGCTTTTGCCTGTTCAAAAGGCAACTTGCCCTACATATTCGCATATACACATGTACAGATTAGCTCACCCAGCACGTGCTGCACGCCGTTATCGCCTTGAGCAGCACGGACTGTGTGGGCTAAAATCTACCGTGTATAGATGTCGTGTATAGTCGACAAATAACGATACTTACCAGTTTATACATACCACTGATGTGCACCCTCTTGTTTAATGTTTACTTTAAAATTATTTCGAGGGCACATGATTACGCGTCATGCAAATTGGGATTATGTTCGTCAGTGTCAGTATATATTATTTTAATTTATTCATGCGCAATCAACGCGCGTTATGACCTAAACATGCACTATACAGATACAGACGCATGGTTAGAAGTTGCTTTATTGTTGTTGGTAAGTATTATTAAAATTATAATTGCTTATTTTGTTGCTAAAACAAACAAAAATGGTAATACAGCAGATAATATGATCATCGTGTGTTCAAACTCTGCTCCGAGTTCGACATTCGAACTTCAGCCATGAGTTCGACGTTTTAACCTCAGCCCTGAGTCTGGCATTCGAAACTCAGCTCTGAGATTGACATTCTAACCTCAACCATTAGTTCGACATTATAACCCTGAGTTTGACATTAGAACCTAAGCACTGAGCTCGACATTCGAACCTCAGCTCAGAGTTTGACATTCTAACCTCAGCCCTGAGTTTGACATTATAGCCTCAGTCATGAGTTCGATATAATTTAAGCCCTGAGTTTGACATTAGAACCGCAGTCCTGAATTTGACTTTCTAACCTCAGTCCTGAGTTTGACATTCGAACATCTGCTCTGAGTTTGTCGAACCTCAGTCCTGAGTTTGACATATGAACCTCAACCCTGAGTTTGACATCGGAACGCCAGCCCTGAGTTTAACATTCTAACCTGACCTGACATTCACACCAGGGCTGAATTCGAATGCCAAAAGTTAAGTAATACAGGTATATTATTAATTCGTTATATGCAAGTAATGTACAGAATATAAAACCAAAATATCACATTTATTACCGATCTTCCTGGATTGTATTAAGGATTATGTCCCTTTTTTTTAAAATTCCATTGAGATTGCATTTGAAAGAAAAAAATAAACAATATAACTCTATGATACACTAATCTATTTTTAAATGCAACTTTCCGTTTATTATGTTTACACATTTATCTAGGCAGCTATACTGAATATGAATACAATCATGGTGAATGTGTATAAGGCTCATTGTAGCATGGTCACTGAACATTCTCTTTGTATTCAGCTTATATAATTCTCAAGTTCATGTGTGTATTAATTAATTCACATATTTATCAAGTTTGTATTTACTTTTACTGTTCATAGCCTAGAAACACGTTTAAACACAATAAATTGAAAGCTGCATTTAAAATTATTTGAGTTCTAATTCCTTTTTATCTTCTTTTTTAAATGCAATCTCAATGGGATTACACAAAAGAGGACATGACCCTTAATTCGGGTAATAAGCGTTTTTTTCTTCTGATTCTTGAAACTTTTAAACAACATCTTTTTTAAAAACCAAAGTCTAACTGGATATAATTGCCACACAGCAATTTTGATGCGTTTATTAATAATTAAAGGGACACTTGATTTTTTTTTAAAAACTGACGTGTCCCGTGGGGCGGGGGGATATTACCCATCTGTCTTGATAAGCAGAGGCCCTATTCTTGCCCGGGAATCACACGGGGAGTGTTTAAAATAAGACTGAATGTGTGTTCAATTTCATTTTTTTTATTGCTTATTTTTTTTTAAACGAGGTGTTGGATTTGACAAAACTTAGCAGAACGCATTGGTATGATGTGTAGTTGTGCATATTGCTCTTTTTTCATTTTATTAATTTTAGTTGGAGTTATGGCCCCTTGATATTTTTACTTTGAATTTCTTGTCGTCGCTGATCCTCCTAAACATCTTGTTGGATTTCGACGAAATTTGGCAGGAAGCATCAGTATGATGTCTAGTTGTGCAAATCGCTGCCTTTCTACTAGTGAGTGCCGGTATGCCGTTACCAGGACACTAGTTTCCAATGTATAAGTACTGATATCCCGTTACAAAGACATTAGTTTCTATTCTATAAGTACTGGTTTCCCGTTACCAAGAAACAACGTTAATCGCTTCTCAAGTGAGCCCAGAAGTTGCAAGTACAGGCCATGACAAGCCAACAATGCGTTCCACCGTAAGTTTTTCATATGTATACGCACTTTCAACAGATATGCTCACGTCAGAAATGAAACGGGCACTGAATGGCAAGCAGAATGATACTTGTTGACATTTCATTGCCAAGGGACGTAATACGTGTACGGGAAAAAAGGAGGAACAGAGGTAACTTAGATTTTTACGCGATCTGATAGTACATATGATTATTATTCATAATAGTAATACGTATAGAATATGTACAATATTATCTGGCTTGTTGTTATGATTGTTAATATGACTATTGTTATAATTATTGCAGCAAATCTGTATCAAGACACAACGTTAATCGCTTCTCAAGTGAGCCCAGAAGTTGCATGTACAAGCCATGACAAGCCAACAATGCGTTCCACCGTAAGTTTTTCATATGTATACGTACTTTCAACAGATATGCACAAGTCAGAAATGAAACGGGCACTCTATGGCACGCAGAATGATACTTTTTGACATTTCATTGCCAAGGGACGTAATACGTGTACGGGAAAATAGGAGAAAAAGAGATAACTTAGATTTTTACGCGATCTGATAGTACATATGATTATTATTCATAATAGTAATACGTATAGAATATGTACAATATTATCTGGCTTGTTGTTATGATTGTTAATATGACTATTGTTATAATTATTGCAGCAAACCTGTATCAAGACACAACGTTAATCGCTTCTCAAGTGAGCCCAGAAGTTGCATGTACAAGCCATGACAAGCCAACAATGCGTTCCACCGTAAGTTTTTCATATGTATACGCACTTTTAACAGATATGCACACATTAGAAATGAAACGTGCACTCTATGGCACGCAGAATGATACTTGTTGACATTTCATTTCCAAGGGACGTAATACGTGTACGGGAAAATAGGAGAAAAAGAGATAACTTAGATTTTTACGCGATCTGATAGTACATATGATTATTATTCATAATAGTAATACGTATAGAATATGTACAATATTATCTGGCTTGTTGTTATGATTGTTAATATGACTATTGTTATAATTATTGCAGCAAACCTGTATCAAGACACAACGTTAATCGCTTTTCAAGTGAGCCCAGAAGTTGCATGTACAAGCCATGACAAGCCAACAATGCGTTCCACCGTAAGTTTTTCATATGTATACGTACTTTCAACAGATATGCACAAGTCAGAAATGAAACGGGCACTCTATGGCACGCAGAATGATACTTGTTGACATTTCATTTCCAAGGGACGTAATACGTGTACGGGAAAATAGGAGAAAAAGAGATTACTTAGATTTTTACGCGATCTGATAGTACATATGATTATTATTCATAATAGTAATACGTATAGAATATGTACAATATTATCTGGCTTGTTGTTATGATTGTTAATATGACTATTGTTATAATTATTGCAGCAAACCTGTATCAAGACACAACGTTAATCGCTTTTCAAGTGAGCCCAGAAGTTGCATGTACAAGCCATGACAAGCCAACAATGCGTTCCACCGTAAGTTTTTCATATGTATACGCACTTTCAACAGATATGCACACATTAGAAATGAAACGTGCACTCTATGGCACGCAGAATGATACTTGTTGACATTTCATTGCCAAGGGACGTAATACGTGTACGGGAAAATAGGAGGAACAGAGATAACTTAGATTTTTACGCGATCTGATAGTACATATGATTATTATTCATAATAGTAATACGTATAGAATATGTACAATATTATCTGGCTTGTTGTTATGATTGTTAATATGACTATTGTTATAATTATTGCAGCAAACCTGTATCAAGACACAACGTTAATCGCTTTTCAAGTGAGCCCAGAAGTTGCATGTACAAGCCATGACGCCAACAATGCGTTCCACCGTAAGTTTTTCATATGTATACGCACTTTCAACAGATATGCACACATTAGAAATGAAACGTGCACTCTATGGCACGCAGAATGATACTTGTTGACATTTCATTGCCAAGGGACGTAATACGTGTACGGGAAAATAGGAGAAAAAGAGATAACTTAGATTTTTACGCGATCTGATAGTACATATGATTATTATTCATAATAGTAATACGTATAGAATATGTACAATATTATCTGGCTTGTTGTTATGATTGTTAATATGACTATTGTTATAATTATTGCAGCAAACCTGTATCAAGACACAACGTTAATCGCTTCACAAGTGAGCCCAGAAGTTGCATGTACAAGCCATGACAAGCCAACAATGCGTTCCACCGTAAGTTTTTCATATGTATACGTACTTTCAACAGATATGCACAAGTCAGAAATGAAACGGGAACTCTATGGCACGCAGAATGATACTTGTTGACATTTCATTGCCAAGGGACGTAATACGTGAACGGGAAAATAGGAGAAAAAGAGATAACTTTGATTTTTACGCGATCTGATAGTACATATGATTATTATTCATAATAGTAATACGTATAGAATATGTACAATATTATCTGGCTTGTTGTTATGATTGTTAATATGACTATTGTTATAATTATTGCAGCAAACCTGTATCAAGACACAACGTTAATCGCTTCACAAGTGAGCCCAGAAGTTGCATGTACAAGCCATGACAAGCCAACAATGCGTTCCACCGTAAGTTTTTCATATGTATACGCACTTTTAACAGATATGCACACATTAGAAATGAAACGTGCACTCTATGGCACGCAGAATGATACTTGTTGACATTTCATTGCCAAGGGACGTAATACGTGTACGGGAAAATAGGAGGAACAGAGGTAACTTAGATTTTTACGCGATCTGATAGTACATATGATTATTATTCATAATAGTAATACGTATAGAATATGTACAATATTATCTGGCTTGTTGTTATGATTGTTAATATGACTATTGTTATAATTATTGCAGCAAACCTGTATCAAGACACAACGTTAATCGCTTCTCAAGTGAGCCCAGAAGTTGCATGTACAAGCCATAACAAGCCATAACAAGCCAACAATGCGTTCCACCGTAAGTTTTTCATATGTATACGCACTTTTAACAGATATGCACACATTAGAAATGAAACGTGCACTCTATGGCACGCAGAATGATACTTGTTGACATTTCATTTCCAAGGGACGTAATACGTGTACGGGAAAATAGGAGAAAAAGAGATAACTTAGATTTTTACGCGATCTGATAGTACATATGATTATTATTCATAATAGTAATACGTATAGAATATGTACAATATTATCTGGCTTGTTGTTATGATTGTTAATATGACTATTGTTATAATTATTGCAGCAAACCTGTATCAAGACACAACGTTAATCGCTTTTCAAGTGAGCCCAGAAGTTGCATGTACAAGCCATGACAAGCCAACAATGCGTTCCACCGTAAGTTTTTCATATGTATACGTACTTTCAACAGATATGCACAAGTCAGAAATGAAACGGGCACACTATGGCACGCAGAATGATACTTGTTGACATTTCATTTCCAAGGGACGTAATACGTGTACGGGAAAATAGGAGAAAAAGAGATTACTTAGATTTTTACGCGATCTGATAGTACATATGATTATTATTCATAATAGTAATACGTATAGAATATGTACATTTTATCTGGCTTGTTGTTATGATTGTTAATATGACTATTGTTATAATTATTGCAGCAAACCTGTATCAAGACACAACGTTAATCGCTTCACAAGTGAGCCCAGAAGTTGCATGTACAAGCCATGACAAGCCAACAATGCGTTCCACCGTAAGTTTTTCATATGTATACGCACTTTTAACAGATATGCACACATTAGAAATGAAACGTGCACTCTATGGCACGCAGAATGATACTTGTTGACATTTCATTGCCAAGGGACGTAATACGTGTACGGGAAAATAGGACAAACAGAGATAACTTAGATTTTTACGCGATCTGATAGTACATATGATTATTATTCATAATAGTAATACGTATAGAATATGTACAATATTATCTGGCTTGTTGTTATGATTGTTAATATGACTATTGTTATAATTATTGCAGCAAACCTGTATCAAGACACAACGTTAATCGCTTTTCAAGTGAGCCCAGAAGTTGCATGTACAAGCCATGACAAGCCAACAATGCGTTCCACCGTAAGTTTTTCATATGTATACGCACTTTTAACAGATATGCACACATTATAAATGAAACGTGCACTCTATGGCACGCAGAATGATACTTGTTGACATTTCATTTCCAAGGGACGTAATACGTGTACGGGAAAATAGGAGAAAAAGAGATAACTTAGATTTTTACGCGATCTGATAGTACATATGATTATTATTCATAATAGTAATACGTATAGAATATGTACAATATTATCTGGCTTGTTGTTATGATTGTTAATATGACTATTGTTATAATTATTGCAGCAAACCTGTATCAAGACACAACGTTAATCGCTTCACAAGTGAGCCCAGAAGTTGCATGTACAAGCCATGACAAGCCAACAATGCGTTCCACCGTAAGTTTTTCATATGTATACGCACTTTTAACAGATATGCACACATTAGAAATGAAACGTGCACTCTATGGCACGCAGAATGATACTTGTTGACATTTCATTGCCAAGGGACGTAATACGTGTACGGGAAAATAGGACAAACAGAGATAACTTAGATTTTTACGCGATCTGATAGTACATATGATTATTATTCATAATAGTAATACGTATAGAATATGTACAATATTATCTGGCTTGTTGTTATGATTGTTAATATGACTATTGTTATAATTATTGCAGCAAACCTGTATCAAGACACAACGTTAATCGCTTCTCAAGTGAGCCCAGAAGTTGCATGTACAAGCCATGACAAGCCAACAATGCGTTCCATCGTAAGTTTTTCATATGTATACGCACTTTTAACAGATATGCACACATTAGAAATGAAACGTGCACTCTATGGCACGCAGAATGATACTTGTTGACATTTCATTTCCAAGGGACGTAATACGTGTACGGGAAAATAGGAGAAAAAGAGATAACTTAGATTTGTACGCGATCTGATAGTACATATGATTATTATTCATAATAGTAATACGTATAGAATATGTACAATACTATCTGGCTTGTTGTTATGATTGTTAATATGACTATTGTTATAATTATTGCAACAAACCTGTATCAAGACACAACGTTAATCGCTTCACAAGTGAGCCCAGAAGTTGCATGTACAAGCCATGACAAGCCAACAATGCGTTCCACCGTAAGTTTTTCATATGTATACGTACTTTCAACAGATATGCACAAGTCAGAAATGAAACGGGAACTCTATGGCACGCAGAATGATACTTGTTGACATTTCATTGCCAAGGGACGTAATACGTGAACGGGAAAATAGGAGAAAAAGAGATAACTTTGATTTTTACGCGATCTGATAGTACATATGATTATTATTCATAATAGTAATACGTATAGAATATGTACAATATTATCTGGCTTGTTGTTATGATTGTTAATATGACTATTGTTATAATTATTGCAGCAAACCTGTATCAAGACACAACGTTAATCGCTTCACAAGTGAGCCCAGAAGTTGCATGTACAAGCCATGACAAGCCAACAATGCGTTCCACCGTAAGTTTTTCATATGTATACGCACTTTTAACAGATATGCACACATTAGAAATGAAACGTGCACTCTATGGCACGCAGAATGATACTTGTTGACATTTCATTGCCAATGGACGTAATACGTGTACGGGAAAATAGGAGGAACAGAGGTAACTTAGATTTTTACGCGATCTGATAGTACATATGATTATTATTCATAATAGTAATACGTATAGAATATGTACAATATTATCTGGCTTGTTGTTATGATTGTTAATATGACTATTGTTATAATTATTGCAGCAAACCTGTATCAAGACACAACGTTAATCGCTTCTCAAGTGAGCCCAGAAGTTGCATGTACAAGCCATAACAAGCCAACAATGCGTTCCACCGTAAGTTTTTCATATGTATACGCACTTTTAACAGATATGCACACATTAGAAATGAAACGTGCACTCTATGGCACGCAGAATGATACTTGTTGACATTTCATTTCCAAGGGACGTAATACGTGTACGGGAAAATAGGAGTAAAAGAGATAACTTAGATTTTTACGCGATCTGATAGTACATATGATTATTATTCATAATAGTAATACGTATAGAATATGTACAATATTATCTGGCTTGTTGTTATGATTGTTAATATGACTATTGTTATAATTATTGCAGCAAACCTGTATCAAGACACAACGTTAATCGCTTTTCAAGTGAGCCCAGAAGTTGCATGTACAAGCCATGACAAGCCAACAATGCGTTCCACCGTAAGTTTTTCATATGTATACGTACTTTCAACAGATATGCACAAGTCAGAAATGAAACGGGCACTCTATGGCACGCAGAATGATACTTGTTGACATTTCATTTCCAAGGGACGTAATACGTGTACGGGAAAATAGGAGAAAAAGAGATTACTTAGATTTTTACGCGATCTGATAGTACATATGATTATTATTCATAATAGTAATACGTATAGAATATGTACAATATTATCTGGCTTGTTGTTATGATTGTTAATATGACTATTGTTATAATTATTGCAGCAAACCTGTATCAAGACACAACGTTAATCGCTTCACAAGTGAGCCCAGAAGTTGCATGTACAAGCCATGACAAGCCAACAATGCGTTCCACCGTAAGTTTTTCATATGTATACGCACTTTTAACAGATATGCACACATTAGAAATGAAACGTGCACTCTATGGCACGCAGAATGATACTTGTTGACATTTCATTGCCAAGGGACGTAATACGTGTACGGGAAAATAGGACAAACAGAGATAACTTAGATTTTTACGCGATCTGATAGTACATATGATTATTATTCATAATAGTAATACGTATAGAATATGTACAATATTATCTGGCTTGTTGTTATGATTGTTAATATGACTATTGTTATAATTATTGCAGCAAACCTGTATCAAGACACAACGTTAATCGCTTCTCAAGTGAGCCCAGAAGTTGCATGTACAAGCCATGACAAGCCAACAATGCGTTCCACCGTAAGTTTTTCATATGTATACGCACTTTTAACAGATATGCACACATTAGAAATGATACGTGCACTCTATGGCACGCAGAATGATACTTGTTGACATTTCATTTCCAAGGGACGTAATACGTGTACGGGAAAATAGGAGAAAAAGAGATAACTTAGATTTGTACGCGATCTGATAGTACATATGATTATTATTCATAATAGTAATACGTATAGAATATGTACAATACTATCTGGCTTGTTGTTATGATTGTTAATATGACTATTGTTATAATTATTGCAGCAAACCTGTATCAAGACACAACGTTAATCGCTTCACAAGTGAGCCCAGAAGTTGCATGTACAAGCCATGACAAGCCAACAATGCGTTCCACCGTAAGTTTTTCATATGTATACGTACTTTCAACAGATATGCACAAGTCAGAAATGAAACGGGAACTCTATGGCACGCAGAATGATACTTGTTGACATTTCATTGCCAAGGGACGTAATACGTGAACGGGAAAATAGGAGAAAAAGAGATAACTTTGATTTTTACGCGATCTGATAGTACATATGATTATTATTCATAATAGTAATACGTATAGAATATGTACAATATTATCTGGCTTGTTGTTATGATTGTTAATATGACTATTGTTATAATTATTGCAGCAAACCTGTATCAAGACACAACGTTAATCGCTTCACAAGTGAGCCCAGAAGTTGCATGTACAAGCCATGACAAGCCAACAATGCGTTCCACCGTAAGTTTTTCATATGTATACGCACTTTTAACAGATATGCACACATTAGAAATGAAACGTGCACTCTATGGCACGCAGAATGATACTTGTTGACATTTCATTGCCAAGGGACGTAATACGTGTACGGGAAAATAGGAGGAACAGAGGTAACTTAGATTTTTACGCGATCTGATAGTACATATGATTATTATTCATAATAGTAATACGTATAGAATATGTACAATATTATCTGGCTTGTTGTTATGATTGTTAATATGACTATTGTTATAATTATTGCAGCAAACCTGTATCAAGACACAACGTTAATCGCTTTTCAAGTGAGCCCAGAAGTTGCATGTACAAGCCATAACAAGCCAACAATGCGTTCCACCGTAAGTTTTTCATATGTATACGCACTTTTAACAGATATGCACACATTAGAAATGAAACGTGCACTCTATGGCACGCAGAATGATACTTGTTGACATTTCATTTCCAAGGGACGTAATACGTGTACGGGAAAATAGGAGAAAAAGAGATAACTTAGATTTTTACGCGATCTGATAGTACATATGATTATTATTCATAATAGTAATACGTATAGAATATGTACAATATTATCTGGCTTGTTGTTATGATTGTTAATATGACTATTGTTATAATTATTGCAGCAAACCTGTATCAAGACACAACGTTAATCGCTTTTCAAGTGAGCCCAGAAGTTGCATGTACAAGCCATGACAAGCCAACAATGCGTTCCACCGTAAGTTTTTCATATGTATACGTACTTTCAACAGATATGCACAAGTCAGAAATGAAACGGGCACACTATGGCACGCAGAATGATACTTGTTGACATTTCATTTCCAAGGGACGTAATACGTGTACGGGAAAATAGAAGAAAAAGAGATTACTTAGATTTTTACGCGATCTGATAGTACATATGATTATTATTCATAATAGTAATACGTATAGAATATGTACAATATTATCTGGCTTGTTGTTATGATTGTTAATATGACTATTGTTATAATTATTGCAGCAAACCTGTATCAAGACACAACGTTAATCGCTTCACAAGTGAGCCCAGAAGTTGCATGTACAAGCCATGACAAGCCAACAATGCGTTCCACCGTAAGTTTTTCATATGTATACGCACTTTTAACAGATATGCACACATTAGAAATGAAACGTGCACTCTATGGCACGCAGAATGATACTTGTTGACATTTCATTGCCAAGGGACGTAATACGTGTACGGGAAAATAGGACAAACAGAGATAACTTAGATTTTTACGCGATCTGATAGTACATATGATTATTATTCATAATAGTAATACGTATAGAATATGTACAATATTATCTGGCTTGTTGTTATGATTGTTAATATGACTATTGTTATAATTATTGCAGCAAACCTGTATCAAGACACAACGTTAATCGCTTCTCAAGTGAGCCCAGAAGTTGCATGTACAAGCCATGACAAGCCAACAATGCGTTCCACCGTAAGTTTTTCATATGTATACGCACTTTTAACAGATATGCACACATTAGAAATGAAACGTGCACTCTATGGCACGCAGAATGATACTTGTTGACATTTCATTTCCAAGGGACGTAATACGTGTACGGGAAAATAGGAGAAAAAGAGATAACTTAGATTTGTACGCGATCTGATAGTACATATGATTATTATTCATAATAGTAATACGTATAGAATATGTACAATACTATCTGGCTTGTTGTTATGATTGTTAATATGACTATTGTTATAATTATTGCAGCAAACCTGTATCAAGACACAACGTTAATCGCTTCACAAGTGAGCCCAGAAGTTGCATGTACAAGCCATGACAAGCCAACAATGCGTTCCACCGTAAGTTTTTCATATGTATACGTACTTTCAACAGATATGCACAAGTCAGAAATGAAACGGGAACTCTATGGCACGCAGAATGATACTTGTTGACATTTCATTGCCAAGGGACGTAATACGTGAACGGGAAAATAGGAGAAAAAGAGATTACTTAGATTTTTACGCGATCTGATAGTACATATGATTATTATTCATAATAGTAATACGTATAGAATATGTACAATATTATCTGGCTTGTTGTTATGATTGTTAATATGACTATTGTTATAATTATTGCAGCAAACCTGTATCAAGACACAACGTTAATCGCTTTTCAAGTGAGCCCAGAAGTTGCATGTACAAGCCATGACAAGCCAACAATGCGTTCCACCGTAAGTTTTTCATATGTATACGTACTTTCAACAGATATGCACAAGTCAGAAATGAAACGGGCACTCTATGGCACGCAGAATGATACTTGTTGACATTTCATTTCCAAGGGACGTAATACGTGTACGGGAAAATAGGAGAAAAAGAGATTACTTAGATTTTTACGCGATCTGATAGTACATATGATTATTATTCATAATAGTAATACGTATAGAATATGTACAATATTATCTGGCTTGTTGTTATGATTGTTAATATGACTATTGTTATAATTATTGCAGCAAACCTGTATCAAGACACAACGTTAATCGCTTTTCAAGTGAGCCCAGAAGTTGCATGTACAAGCCATAACAAGCCAACAATGCGTTCCACCGTAAGTTTTTCATATGTATACGCACTTTTAACAGATATGCACACATTAGAAATGAAACGTGCACTCTATGGCACGCAGAATGATACTTGTTGACATTTCATTTCCAAGGGACGTAATACGTGTACGGGAAAATAGGAGAAAAAGAGATAACTTAGATTTGTACGCGATCTGATAGTACATATGATTATTATTCATAATAGTAATACGTATAGAATATGTACAATATTATCTGGCTTGTTGTTATGATTGTTAATATGACTATTGTTATAATTATTGCAGCAAACCTGTATCAAGACACAACGTTAATCGCTTTTCAAGTGAGCCCAGAAGTTGCATGTACAAGCCATGACAAGCCAACAATGCGTTCCACCGTAAGTTTTTCATATGTATACGTACTTTCAACAGATATGCACAAGTCAGAAATGAAACGGGCACTCTATGGCACGCAGAATGATACTTGTTGACATTTCATTTCCAAGGGACGTAATACGTGTACGGGAAAATAGGAGAAAAAGAGATTACTTAGATTTTTACGCGATCTGATAGTACATATGATTATTATTCATAATAGTAATACGTATAGAATATGTACAATATTATCTGGCTTGTTGTTATGATTGTTAATATGACTATTGTTATAATTATTGCAGCAAACCTGTATCAAGACACAACGTTAATCGCTTTTCAAGTGAGCCCAGAAGTTGCATGTACAAGCCATGACAAGCCAACAATGCGTTCCACCGTAAGTTTTTCATATGTATACGTACTTTCAACAGATATGCACAAGTCAGAAATGAAACGGGCACTCTATGGCACGCAGAATGATACTTGTTGACATTTCATTTCCAAGGGACGTAATACGTGTACGGGAAAATAGGAGAAAAAGAGATTACTTAGATTTTTACGCGATCTGATAGTACATATGATTATTATTCATAATAGTAATACGTATAGAATATGTACAATATTATCTGGCTTGTTGTTATGATTGTTAATATGACTATTGTTATAATTATTGCAGCAAACCTGTATCAAGACACAACGTTAATCGCTTTTCAAGTGAGCCCAGAAGTTGCATGTACAAGCCATAACAAGCCAACAATGCGTTCCACCGTAAGTTTTTCATATGTATACGCACTTTTAACAGATATGCACACATTAGAAATGAAACGTGCACTCTATGGCACGCAGAATGATACTTGTTGACATTTCATTTCCAAGGGACGTAATACGTGTACGGGAAAATAGGAGAAAAAGAGATAACTTAGATTTGTACGCGATCTGATAGTACATATGATTATTATTCATAATAGTAATACGTATAGAATATGTACAATATTATCTGGCTTGTTGTTATGATTGTTAATATGACTATTGTTATAATTATTGCAGCAAACCTGTATCAAGACACAACGTTAATCGCTTTTCAAGTGAGCCCAGAAGTTGCATGTACAAGCCATGACAAGCCAACAATGCGTTCCACCGTAAGTTTTTCATATGTATACGTACTTTCAACAGATATGCACAAGTCAGAAATGAAACGGGCACTCTATGGCACGCAGAATGATACTTGTTGACATTTCATTTCCAAGGGACGTAATACGTGTACGGGAAAATAGGAGAAAAAGAGATTACTTAGATTTTTACGCGATCTGATAGTACATATGATTATTATTCATAATAGTAATACGTATAGAATATGTACAATATTATCTGGCTTGTTGTTATGATTGTTAATATGACTATTGTTATAATTATTGCAGCAAACCTGTATCAAGACACAACGTTAATCGCTTTTCAAGTGAGCCCAGAAGTTGCATGTACAAGCCATGACAAGCCAACAATGCGTTCCACCGTAAGTTTTTCATATGTATACGTACTTTCAACAGATATGCACAAGTCAGAAATGAAACGGGCACTCTATGGCACGCAGAATGATACTTGTTGACATTTCATTTCCAAGGGACGTAATACGTGTACGGGAAAATAGGAGAAAAAGAGATTACTTAGATTTTTACGCGATCTGATAGTACATATGATTATTATTCATAATAGTAATACGTATAGAATATGTACAATATTATCTGGCTTGTTGTTATGATTGTTAATATGACTATTGTTATAATTATTGCAGCAAACCTGTATCAAGACACAACGTTAATCGCTTTTCAAGTGAGCCCAGAAGTTGCATGTACAAGCCATAACAAGCCAACAATGCGTTCCACCGTAAGTTTTTCATATGTATACGCACTTTTAACAGATATGCACACATTAGAAATGAAACGTGCACTCTATGGCACGCAGAATGATACTTGTTGACATTTCATTTCCAAGGGACGTAATACGTGTACGGGAAAATAGGAGAAAAAGAGATAACTTAGATTTGTACGCGATCTGATAGTACATATGATTATTATTCATAATAGTAATACGTATAGAATATGTACAATATTATCTGGCTTGTTGTTATGATTGTTAATATGACTATTGTTATAATTATTGCAGCAAACCTGTATCAAGACACAACGTTAATCGCTTTTCAAGTGAGCCCAGAAGTTGCATGTACAAGCCATGACAAGCCAACAATGCGTTCCACCGTAAGTTTTTCATATGTATACGTACTTTCAACAGATATGCACAAGTCAGAAATGAAACGGGCACACTATGGCACGCAGAATGATACTTGGTGACATTTCATTTCCAAGGAACGTAATACGTGTACGGGAAAATAGGAGAAAAAGAGATTACTTAGATTTTTACGCGATCTGATAGTACATATGATTATTATTCATAATAGTAATACGTATAGAATATGTACAATATTATCTGGCTTGTTGATATGATTGTTAATATGACTATTGTTATAATTATTGCAGCAAACCTGTATCAAGACACAACGTTAATCGCTTCACAAGTGAGCCCAGAAGTTGCATGTACAAGCCATGACAAGCCAACAATGCGTTCCACCGTAAGTTTTTCATATGTATACGCACTTTTAACAGATATGCACACATTAGAAATGAAACGTGCACTCTATGGCACGCAGAATGATACTTGTTGACATTTCATTGCCAAGGGACGTAATACGTGTACGGGAAAATAGGACAAACAGAGATAACGTAGATTTTTACGCGATCTGATAGTACATATGATTATTATTCATAATAGTAATACGTATAGAATATGTACAATATTATCTGGCTTGTTGTTATGATTGTTAATATGACTATTGTTATAATTATTGCAGCAAACCTGTATCAAGACACAACGTTAATCGCTTCTCAAGTGAGCCCAGAAGTTGCATGTACAAGCCATGACAAGCCAACAATGCGTTCCACCGTAAGTTTTTCATATGTATACGCACTTTTAACAGATATGCACACATTAGAAATGAAACGTGCACTCTATGGCACGCAGAATGATACTTGTTGACATTTCATTTCCAAGGGACGTAATACGTGTACGGGAAAATAGGAGGAACAGAGGTAACTTAGATTTTTACGCGATCTGATAGTACATATGATTATTATTCATAATAGTAATACGTATAGAATATGTACAATATTATCTGGCTTGTTGTTATGATTGTTAATATGACTGTTGTTATAATTATTGCAGCAAACCTGTATCAAGACACAACGTTAATCGCTTCTCAAGTGAGCCCAGAAGTTGCATGTACAAGCCATAACAAGCCAACAATGCGTTCCACCGTAAGTTTTTCATATGTATACGCACTTTTAACAGATATGCACACATTAGAAATGAAACGTGCACTCTATGGCACGCAGAATGATACTTGTTGACATTTCATTTCCAAGGGACGTAATACGTGTACGGGAAAATAGGAGAAAAAGAGATAACTTAGATTTTTACGCGATCTGATAGTACATATGATTATTATTCATAATAGTAATACGTATAGAATATGTACAATATTATCTGGCTTGTTGTTATGATTGTTAATATGACTATTGTTATAATTATTGCAGCAAACCTGTATCAAGACACAACGTTAATCGCTTTTCAAGTGAGCCCAGAAGTTGCATGTACAAGCCATGACAAGCCAACAATGCGTTCCACCGTAAGTTTTTCATATGTATACGTACTTTCAACAGATATGCACAAGTCAGAAATGAAACGGGCACACTATGGCACGCAAAATGATACTTGTTGACATTTCATTTCCAAGGGACGTAATACGTGTACGGGAAAATAGGAGAAAAAGAGATTACTTAGATTTTTACGCGATCTGATAGTACATATGATTATTATTCATAATAGTAATACGTATAGAATATGTACAATATTATCTGGCTTGTTGTTATGATTGTTAATATGACTATTGTTATAATTATTGCAGCAAACCTGTATCAAGACACAACGTTAATCGCTTTTCAAGTGAGCCCAGAAGTTGCATGTACAAGCCATGACAAGCCAACAATGCGTTCCACCGTAAGTTTTTCATATGTATACGTACTTTCAACAGATATGCACAAGTCAGAAATGAAACGGGCACTCTATGGCACGCAGAATGATACTTGTTGACATTTCATTTCCAAGGGACGTAATACGTGTACGGGAAAATAGGAGAAAAAGAGATTACTTAGATTTTTACGCGATCTGATAGTACATATGATTATTATTCATAATAGTAATACGTATAGAATATGTACAATATTATCTGGCTTGTTGTTATGATTGTTAATATGACTATTGTTATAATTATTGCAGCAAACCTGTATCAAGACACAACGTTAATCGCTTTTCAAGTGAGCCCAGAAGTTGCATGTACAAGCCATAACAAGCCAACAATGCGTTCCACCGTAAGTTTTTCATATGTATACGCACTTTTAACAGATATGCACACATTAGAAATGAAACGTGCACTCTATGGCACGCAGAATGATACTTGTTGACATTTCATTTCCAAGGGACGTAATACGTGTACGGGAAAATAGGAGAAAAAGAGATAACTTAGATTTGTACGCGATCTGATAGTACATATGATTATTATTCATAATAGTAATACGTATAGAATATGTACAATATTATCTGGCTTGTTGTTATGATTGTTAATATGACTATTGTTATAATTATTGCAGCAAACCTGTATCAAGACACAACGTTAATCGCTTTTCAAGTGAGCCCAGAAGTTGCATGTACAAGCCATGACAAGCCAACAATGCGTTCCACCGTAAGTTTTTCATATGTATACGTACTTTCAACAGATATGCACAAGTCAGAAATGAAACGGGCACTCTATGGCACGCAGAATGATACTTGTTGACATTTCATTTCCAAGGGACGTAATACGTGTACGGGAAAATAGGAGAAAAAGAGATTACTTAGATTTTTACGCGATCTGATAGTACATATGATTATTATTCATAATAGTAATACGTATAGAATATGTACAATATTATCTGGCTTGTTGTTATGATTGTTAATATGACTATTGTTATAATTATTGCAGCAAACCTGTATCAAGACACAACGTTAATCGCTTTTCAAGTGAGCCCAGAAGTTGCATGTACAAGCCATGACAAGCCAACAATGCGTTCCACCGTAAGTTTTTCATATGTATACGTACTTTCAACAGATATGCACAAGTCAGAAATGAAACGGGCACTCTATGGCACGCAGAATGATACTTGTTGACATTTCATTTCCAAGGGACGTAATACGTGTACGGGAAAATAGGAGAAAAAGAGATTACTTAGATTTTTACGCGATCTGATAGTACATATGATTATTATTCATAATAGTAATACGTATAGAATATGTAAAATATTATCTGGCTTGTTGTTATGATTGTTAATATGACTATTGTTATAATTATTGCAGCAAACCTGTATCAAGACACAACGTTAATCGCTTTTCAAGTGAGCCCAGAAGTTGCATGTACAAGCCATAACAAGCCAACAATGCGTTCCACCGTAAGTTTTTCATATGTATACGCACTTTTAACAGATATGCACACATTAGAAATGAAACGTGCACTCTATGGCACGCAGAATGATACTTGTTGACATTTCATTTCCAAGGGACGTAATACGTGTACGGGAAAATAGGAGAAAAAGAGATAACTTAGATTTGTACGCGATCTGATAGTACATATGATTATTATTCATAATAGTAATACGTATAGAATATGTACAATATTATCTGGCTTGTTGTTATGATTGTTAATATGACTATTGTTATAATTATTGCAGCAAACCTGTATCAAGACACAACGTTAATCGCTTTTCAAGTGAGCCCAGAAGTTGCATGTACAAGCCATGACAAGCCAACAATGCGTTCCACCGTAAGTTTTTCATATGTATACGTACTTTCAACAGATATGCACAAGTCAGAAATGAAACGGGCACTCTATGGCACGCAGAATGATACTTGTTGACATTTCATTTCCAAGGGACGTAATACGTGTACGGGAAAATAGGAGAAAAAGAGATTACTTAGATTTTTACGCGATCTGATAGTACATATGATTATTATTCATAATAGTAATACGTATAGAATATGTACAATATTATCTGGCTTGTTGTTATGATTGTTAATATGACTATTGTTATAATTATTGCAGCAAACCTGTATCAAGACACAACGTTAATCGCTTTTCAAGTGAGCCCAGAAGTTGCATGTACAAGCCATGACAAGCCAACAATGCGTTCCACCGTAAGTTTTTCATATGTATACGTACTTTCAACAGATATGCACAAGTCAGAAATGAAACGGGCACTCTATGGCACGCAGAATGATACTTGTTGACATTTCATTTCCAAGGGACGTAATACGTGTACGGGAAAATAGGAGAAAAAGAGATTACTTAGATTTTTACGCGATCTGATAGTACATATGATTATTATTCATAATAGTAATACGTATAGAATATGTACAATATTATCTGGCTTGTTGTTATGATTGTTAATATGACTATTGTTATAATTATTGCAGCAAACCTGTATCAAGACACAACGTTAATCGCTTTTCAAGTGAGCCCAGAAGTTGCATGTACAAGCCATAACAAGCCAACAATGCGTTCCACCC